>NQII01002517.1:204722-229823 GCA_002778355.1 Clitarchus hookeri | reverse complement strand
GTCGTGCGGAGGCGCTTGTTATCGCCCTGGTTTTCCCTACCTTTCCTTGGAGATACTACTCTGAATGGTTCCGTTTCCATTGCGGTTCGTTCCTCAGATTGCTCGCTTGCCATTGTGTCATTTATAAGTTGTTGTAAGGGAGGTGGAAGCTGTTGAGGGGAAGGTGGAAGAAGAGGAGATAGGCCCGCAGCCTGCCTCCTTCTTGCTAAATCAGCCATCAAGTTGATGTGGTATGTGTTGAATTCCTCAATAGTTTCATTATCGAATGAAGATAAAAAGACGTCCATTTCCGCCTCGGTGTAGCCATAATCTTCTCTGAGTCTGTCTCTCACTTCTGGCAAAAGTGTTGTGCGGCCAGCAGCGGCCATCGCGCCCCCAGCCGACTCCAGCCCCGAGGGGGAAGGGTGGGGGAAGGGGGAAGGATGTCCAGAAATTCCTCTGGTGTATGTGTTGTTTATATGTGTAATACCTAACAATTCAATGCGCAGTAAACTGAGGCCACTGACCCACTAGGGGCTAGGCTCGAGATGACCATGAGGGCCGACCTCAGTTTCCAGGGTGTGTGACGCGAAAGCAAAGCTAAGCTATCCTCGTAGTGCAGCAGGAGAGCTCCTCCTGGAGAGGTGTTGATGATCCGCTGTTCTAGGCTCGAATGTTGTGGTGTTGTGGTGTTGTGGTGAGACATTGCAGTGACTGGACTAAAAACGTAAAAATAAGCTCCCTATATTCATATGTTTTTTTGTTACAGTGGCATGGACAACATCAAGCTTGATATTCGTCTTCCCATATAAGCTAGCGAGGGAGAAGCCGCCATAATCTCACGCGACTCTCGTCTCGGCGAGCTGTCGCCGGGTACCGTTAGCTGTATCCTCGTGGGACCATACATTTGCGGTTACATGTGCATACTGCTGTGTTTGTTTGAGGAACCGAATGGTATTTCTTCGAGAATGTAACTCTACTCAAAATCGCTCCAGCAACTGAAATATCAGCATCTGGAATACATACTGCGGACTGTGGATGGCTTGGGTGATTTCCTATGCAGTGATAACAAAGCTGCTGTTCCGACTAGCGAGGCGCTACCGAACTCTCTGTTCGTCTTCAAAGATATCGCGAGCGAGAAGCAGAAGTGCATGCAGGAGTATTTCAGCAAGAGACGGCACGCGAACGTGGACTGCGAATACCTCAGCCAGACATATTCGCCCATAACCAAACAATAATCGCGACAATTCTAACATGTTTGTGTTTTTTCACATGGACGATACGTAATTAGGGTATTATGTGACGACCATGACGATATTGACATGGCGTTATTAGAGTTCAGTATATGTGTTTCTTGTGCTTGAAAGACAGAAAGGATTTTTGGTGATTGTAAAATACTAGCTTCTTTATAATTGTGGGTACCGACGCGATTTCGATTACTTCATCGCTGACCATCGAGAACGATTTTCAGCATATCGATATTCTTGCAAATTAACCCCAAGATGCGCATTGACAAAGACCAAGATGGAAGTTGTCTCGTGCATAGGACTTATGGAACTTGTCAAGCGGGTAAGAGATTAATTCGAAACGTTGGCGAACCCGAACGATCCAAATATGTTGCTACTAAACTCTTCGTCCTATAAACTGGCATTGGCATCGTATCAGAAAAACGCACTATGTATTCTAAACATAAAAAATTGTTTCGGAACTACTTTTCTTAGCTCGCGGCAAAAATTGATTGTTTAAAGATCGAGATCGTACGAAATATGATGACCATGGACGAACGTGCAGCGAATGTGTAACGGCACATTATCGACAGATTCAATGTGGCAACAGCACAAAATGAGGAGACTGAAAAGCCTAGAAGGATACATTACATATATTCAGTGCCTCGATTTCTCGGTCACGACAAAAATGGATGTTTCAAAACAGACCAGAGACATATTGGATGTTTGAAGTGAACGCCTGGACAAGATCTAAAGTCGTTTGTCATAGATACTCGACTAAACCTATATAAGATACCAGCGGTAGCGATTGTTATTCTGCGTGTTGTCGGACATAGCTAGCAACCTGCATTGTATAATATAGTCGGTTCACTCGAAGTATTTACTCGCCAAGAGTGCCTGACTTTTGCACGACCTGATAAATGACGAAATATTGAAGCCCATTAAAATGTAATCTCTGTATATCTAAATAGTATAAAAGAAAGTCGCTTATCCGCGTCTTTTGTGCATTCGCTTAGTACTTCTTAACTACTTGATGTATTTTAATGCGGGTTTCAACATCATTTAGAGAATTTCTTGAGAAAGGTTTAAGTGTATAAAACATTTATATTTAATGTAAGGATAGTAGAGAAATATCGAACTGTTTGTAATCAAGTCGGAAAAAAACTGCTTTTAGGGCGCTTACATGGCTTGCGCTGACTAAACCTTAAGAGATACATCAAATTCTTGTGCTGCAGAATTGAAGCTCTCAAAACGTTCTACAGGAAGGTTCGCAAAAGTATATGTTTATCTTTTAAGGGTGACCCACACTAACCATTTTTGTGTTTCAAAGTATCGCTCCGGGCGAAGCCGAGTCGGTTCCCTAGTATATCATAAAAATAATAACTCCCTGAGACAAACAGCAGCATTTTCCATTTGACAGATAATATCTGTGATAACACTTTATAATTAAATTATAAGTATAAAATCTACGTGACTTATAGAAGGGCATGTGTATGTGTTTATTAAACTAGAATAATCACGTAGCAGAGTGTTTGTTTAGGATGTTTAGTTCATGTTAGAAAATAGCAACGTGAGAAATATGTTGTTACTGATAGTTTCCACAAGGCGGTAAATGAAAATAATACTGATAGGTTACCGGTTTGAAGAGCCATCTTTCAAAGTAAATTGAATTTTTAAATATTTGAATAATTAACAAATAAAAAAATAACTTTTTATCTTGATATACGACCGGAGATGAAAAATTAAGTAAAGTGCACCAATTAGACAATAGACGATGCTGTATAGATTGCAGATAGGAGAATAATACATACAATTCGCGCATATATATATAAATACACACATTACATTCATACACTTCACTTGCAATCCGGAGGACTCAGGCCCAGCAATTCTGTTTATGGTTTTCAACTGTTTACCGGAAACACTCCAGGCGAATACTTTCATGTATTCATCAGAGACTACGGTATATTTGTTCACTTTTCCTGCTTCTCTGAACAAAATTTTTTCATCTCTAATGAAGGCGTTGTTGATAGGCAATCAAGACCAATCATTCAGAGACCCGATGCTGGCTTACTTCCTGAAGTCCAGAGCTGGCCAGATATGGTCTCACGATACATTAGAAATAAATTAAATAAAATGGCAAGTGAACAAATGCATTGGAAATTGCTAATTTGGTATTGCTCTACCAAATTATCTGAAAAAATGTATGCATACCTCGAATGGCACCAGGGAGGGTAGTTTGCACGGAAAAATACTGAAAATGTTACATTTATCTTGGCTTTGGGAAGAATACGTTTAAGCATGAAGAATAAGTATTCTTTGTTTATGAACATCAATGAATAAGGGAGAAAAGAGGATAACCAAAAAAATACCAAATTCGTGAGATTATTACAAAACCTTTCAAACATATCTTTCAAAACGAATTTTTGTTTTGCATTTAAACGCCGATGTATTTGCAAAATTGAAGGTATTCTGTATCCAAAGAATGAACACAATATCACTATTATTTCTTTGTGCGTCACTAATACACAGCATGATCAGATACTCTGCATATATTTAGCGTTTACAAATGTATGATGTTAAAACATTAAGTAGAGCATCTGAATGTTGTTATAATGTAGTTCATAATTTCATATTTAACTAGCAAATTTTCCAGTAACATATTTCTTTACCAAAAAATTGTTATAATATTTTTCAAACAATATCTATGGACTGCGAAAAAATTAGATAGTGATATTTCTAGCTATATACGCCATTACTTTGTTATGATATGAGATACATTAATTTTCAGGCACATTAATTTATAGGATAGAAATATCACGACCCTCATTCACGTTATTTCCAGTCTACTGCGAAGATTTCTGCCTGATATGCTAAATCAAGAAATTGGGCATTAAAAATGCACATACACATTGCCATCAATATTTGCCCACCAAGAAGGGGCCGTTAAATTCGAAATAAATATAATTTACGTGAAGGTAAGGAAAAAATGTATTAAGTGAACACAGTGAGATTTCCGCAGCAGCTGCGCTCATCAGCATTATAGTCACAGCTCTTTTAGGATTTCACGTATCCACTTGGTGCACAGGCACTGACGTCAAAACGATCAGCTATTGAAGTTTATAAAAGGCATAGTTAATCCTGCGACTGAAGCTGACAGTTTATATGCATAGTTTGCTCCGAAACAGCAGCATTTAAACATGGAGGAATTTCTTCCGTCCCAACTTGTCCCACGAATGTCCGACGGACAACATGAGGTGGCCAGGCCAGCCACGAGAATATCGAAACACAGTGTAACTGCTCGTGGAAACCCGAGCTGTGTGAGGGCGAGCTTCATCGCGAACAAACTAGACTCCTGGACACTCTGCAGATATTACGTACAGTTAGCGGATTTTCTAGAGGAGTTCATGTTTCCTCCACCCTTGCATTTCTTAATAGTTGAACCGTAGTGTTGCAGTCGGCATCACCCCTCAGAGGTTGAAGGGTGCCAAACACATATCCTTCACTCTGCATACCTCTCAGCGCTAACCCTTGCATACGAGGAATATTATTGCATTTTCCTCCCAAACTTTCATAATTACAAGAAAAACTGACGAAAAATTAGTTGAATACACGAGTGGAAGATGAACTATCGTGTAGTAATATCACTTGCTCACGTAACAAAGATCAGACCACAATCAGTGAAACACGCACGAGACATGTCACTCCCAACGGCAGCTTGTAGGCAGGCATATTCAGAGTGGACGAGCTTGCACAGCAGAGAGCACGAATTCACGCATGCAGTATTTTTCAAGAAATATCGTTTCCTGTGATGCATGTTCAAAGATGCCTTCGTTTTTGGACTCTGTGTGAAACTCCAGAATAGACCAACCTTTAAAAGGTGATGCGATACCGAATATAAGAGAGTAATGTGATTGGGGTGTCGGCCTTAACATTGAGCTCTTTGAGGCTGATGAGGGTGAAGCGAGGTGAGTATGGAGCAGCGCCGGAATGAAAGGGGCAGTTGAAACGTAAGATCCCGAGAAAACCCTGTTACCAGCGGCATCGTCTGGCATGCTTCCCACATGTGAAAATCCGGGGGCGACCCCACCGCGAACCCGGTTTGCCTAGGGGGGAGGCGAACGCGGTTCGCCTAGGTAAGAGTCGACCCCACCGCGAACCCGGTTCGCCTAGGTGGGAGNAGGCGAACCCGGTTCGCCTAGGTGGGAGGCGACCCCGCCGCGAACCCGGTTCGCCTAGGGGGGAGGCGACCACTACAACTTTGCGGCCCTTTTCAGAGGAGATTATCGCTCCTTCAGAATTGTTCTGTTAATGTCTTGTAATTTTTTATAGTACTCCATGGGGAATGCGCGATGTTACAAAACAGTCTACTTTTTAAACTTAGTAAGGACACGCGCAAACAAAGTGAATACATGATTGTAAAACCATGCTAATGGGAATAACTGAAAATAAGATTTATGAAAAATAATGTTTAAATGAAATGTTTATTAAGTTTTCACTAGTAGGGGGATGATTTAAAATTAGCAGCAACGATTGTTTTTGAAATGTAACGAATGTGGACAATGTAAAAATTGAAACGTTTAAAACTTTAAATAACATGTTTTTTACATCACATACGCTAATAAATAAAACCAGGTTTGACCTTCTCTCGTGACATGAATGTTGTAACCATGGGAATTTAAGGGACTTTCAGCGCCGATTCTAAGATAACAGCCTTGTAGCTGTGCATTTCGTTATTAAAGTTATTTCTTTACAAGTCTGCAGACTTCGTCTGGGAGAATGGAAGATTTTGAGACTATATATCATTTATACTTGTGTCTGTCGAGACATCGCCGATGACATAACATGTTCACTTATATCTCAAATTGTATTTTAGCGGATAGATAAACTCAGCAGTTATCTTATCTAGCAAGAGACCATAACACTTGCCAGCGGCCTCACATCTACAGAGGTACTTCACACAGCTACAGCCAGGTGAGTTCTGTCCACAATAACACAGTGGTTTCTTAGTTAAGCACCTGTCGATCAAAGGACATCACCAGTTGAGGGGAATATAATAAGTGTTTGTATAAGTTTACAAGTTCTTGCAATGGGTCCATGTCACAGAATAGAAAAAAAAATGTTTTCCTATGTTACTGCTTTAAAATATATGCCAATTTATTTAATATGTAAAACTCCATCAAATATTGTTTCAATTAGATATGTGACTAATCGTAAAAGTCCTCGAATATCGTTGGTTGTGACAGTATATTCATTAAGTTGATATGCTTGCACCTGAATGACCCTTAAGACAGGAACAGGTAAAATTTTCCAAAACTTTGTTGCCATTTCGTTACAATAAACCTAGGGTTTTAATGTGATTGTTCTTCGTAGTGTTACTCAGTATTTGTGCAGATGTCTTCGCCCCGTAATATTAAGTCTCATTTCTATGTCGTCCAGAGTTATTCACGTAAACGTGTAGGTATCATTCTCACACGTTTGAGTACCCGTTCTGTTTGAAATAACTCAATTCTTTCTACAAAATACTTTTGTATTATTTGCATATCTACTGACGCCTGAACAGGGCCTCTTGTTTTGTTTATACAAGTTTCTGTGTCATATATATTTGGTTTTCTGATGCAAATATAAATATTTAAATCTTTACAATGGCGTATGCCCGAAATATTTTTTATTAAAGTTTCTGATGTCTTACATATTAAAACTTATATATGAATTTAAATATCGAGTTTGTCCAGAAACAGCCACAGACGAATCCCTGTTATACAGACAGGATGACATTTTGTATCTCATTAAATATAAACTGTATACACGCATGTGTTATATAAATAACTTTTTTTTGTCTGGAGGTGATACGCCTGTCAAATGATAACGCAGTTGTCCAAAGGCTAGCTCAGCGAGGATAGAAACATCGCGTGGAGCGAAAGGACAAAAGCTGGCTTGATATAGACACTCAATATATGTAGGGACTGCGAAATCACTGCCTGTCGATCCTTTTGACTTGATGAGTTTTCAGCAAAAGATGTCAGAGAAGTTACCAAAGTGGAGGCTGCCCTATAGGCGTTCAGGCATAATCTCACGGTATAGCTTTGCACCACCGGTCTTACAAACGAGTGCATTAACCAGCGGCCCGTACCTGCGGGTGGCATTTCATATTTTCCATATCATGCAGGTGACGGATTTACAAAATATGAGATAATCAAATTATTATCCCGCTGGTTTACGTTAAAAAATAGACACATTAACTCTCAAATTTAAAACTTTAATTTAAACGCTATTAGCAATGATGAAAATTTTTTTTAAATTTAAATTGATTGGTGAAAACATTTATTAAATGCAATATTATGTCATACATTTCATATTTTATGATTTCATAATATCAAAACATTCTCGTCTTTCATAAAATGTACCATAGAAAAATTTGCCTACGATAGTCTTAATGGCAGTGTTTCAACTACTATATCGAAGGGTTTTCGCGCGTGGTAAAAAAAGTGTCTGTCAACAGTATCAGAACAGAAATCTTAAAAATCGCAAATTACAAAACAACATATTGATTAAATCAAGTACTCTCTAGTACTCTCTCAGCAAACTATTGTAAGCTAGTTTCGGTTTAATGGTACAAACAATTAGAGGGGCAAATTGGACGTTTAAGGCTACGCGAAACAGTTGACGAAGTGACTCACGACTCACACATGCATACACAGATATACATATGTATGTGTGTGTATCTGCTCTCTTCAGCGTTACGACTCGTAACGCCACATATCCCCGGCTTTTTACGTGCCATCAATTTCGCTAATCCCAAAGTTGGTAACATAGATAATAATACATTCTGGTGTTTCCCATTGTGTGGTGATAAAAATATTTCTTGATTGTTACTGTGAGACCTTCTTAAAGTAAGCAGCCAATTCATACAGAAACTTATATGATTAATAATTTTTAATGCAGATATGAAAACTGCCGATGTAATTGTGTGGTGTATATGCTATTATATAACATGAAAACCATCGAAGATATTAATTTTTATTCCCTGAGGATTTGTTTCCGAAATATTATAGTCGTCAACAATTGATAGTTTTTGCTAGTCACATACAGGTACCATACATTGCTTAGTGGAATTGGACGTTATTTTCATTATTGGTTATAAATGTTTCGTTTTTCTCTATGACGGGCAAAGAGGACGGATTACATAACTGCTTATCGGCTCTCAAGATACGCTGCTATGAGCCACTCAAATCTCTTCACTTACTCACTTACATAATTGCTTGCATTATGACAAGTGAAATAGCCTAAAAACTATGTACTAACAATTTTATTGCAAGCTCACAATTTAACTACTTCATTTTCTCTTCATAACTGCCTAAACCAAGTGACATGAACTCGTTGTAAGGAAAGTGTACAATTAGAAACTGACTCTGAAATGCCAGTGCGCCAGCAGCACCTTGTTTCAATGCAACGAGGATATATACAGTCTAGACATTAATATTTCTGAGAGGGCATATATAATGTGCTGAGTGACCTTGTAATTTTGATAGTTCTGCAGGAATTTTTGAGTCATTGTCAGGGAAATGTGCTGAACGAAGTTTAACTCATATTTACTTGTCAATAGTCGTATCTAACAACTTAATGCATTATACTACGACCTGTTTACACCACATTACATTAAGTCATTTTCTCTTCTTTGTTAATGGAAACGGACTATTTTACCTGACTCACATTTTAAAAATGAGAACTGAATATCTTCTGTTGTGTGTAAGAAAATGATCGCAAATTTCTCAATCGAGTCCGTAGGCCTTATAAGACAAAAAAAGATGTAATGATTTTCCCGATCATTCGTGTTATAGCTCTTAAAATATTTCACAAAATATTTAATAGAATAGTGTATTACGAAATACGCATTTCTCTACTAGTAGAACGACTAGCGGTACATAACACATATTATGTAATAAAAACTATATATATATATATATATATATAAAATTATACAGAATATTTTAAATAAACATTTTTTATTAATTGTATTCCTGTCTTGCATTAGTCACGAAACGCATTATTGCACCGCCTTTCCAAGTAATATTCTTTGATATTCTTCACAAAGAACAAATTTATACTATTGCACAATTTTTATTTAACAGACGTTGTTTTAAGAACGGGATTTAACAATGCCACATAAATTTTAAAAAATATAAATTTATGTATTACCTGCATTATTTTTGTTAACTATTATAATTTTTTTTTTTTTCAGTGAAGAACGCGTGAAGTGTTGTTTCGTAATTTTATATTTATTGTAAAAAGCAATTATTTTCCTATGTTTGTAGATTTTCCGTGTCATAAGCCTAGTACTCGGGCTCTTCCATAACATTAGAAACGTTAAAATATAACAATATTAAAACTTACAAAATGTAAAATGTGATTTAAAACTGCGTTATAACTCGTAAATTATAACGATGATCTTATCATTCGTCGTTAGTTATGATTCTGAAACAAAGGTTAAGAAGCGTAAACTAAAAGTTTCATAATATTTCTTGCGACTTACACTACATTTCGATGAATAGCAGTCAGTTAATGTAGTAAATAAATAAAACAGTTAAATATTAAAAAGGGATTCTTTTTAAATTTCAGCGTTAAAAAATATTGGTAGTAGAGCAAAAATCGTGGGCATTTATTTGGCGTTGTTCGTAACAAAACCGGGATTGGCCCCACAGTATTTTGCTGCCAGATAGTCATCTTGTCAGCTGAACTAACAAATCATTGTTGAATTGAAAGCAAAGTATAAAATTTCTGTGCTTGTTACAAGCAATTCTTTGGAAACTAGTTGCCAAAGATTTTTTTGTAACTCTACAGCAAAAAAATATTTTATGTACATTTACAACACATTATTTAAAGAGACATACAATACTGTATATGTATCTCATATAAACAGAATGAAAATAAAAGATTAACCCAACTTTGAAGGTCTATAATATAAAAACCAAACAACCTACAACCTTGATTGACCAATCAAATGAATCGTGGAACCATCAAGTTTGTTTACCATACATTCATAACTATTCAGTGTGACCACTATGAGCGGCCCGAATGACATCTACGCGATAATCAAACTCGTTACACAGTCTTGTCAGCATGTCCGGTGTTACGGTTCGGATGGCGTTCATAACTCTCGGCTTCATGTGGTGAGGGGGAATCGAGCTCGCATTCGATACGTCAATGTGAAGGGGACTGTCTGATGTTTCCTTTATAGTGCGCCACCTCATTGGCACCTTGCTGTTCGCGGATACATGAACGAGACGTTGTCGCAACGTTGGATTGGTCGAGGAGCAGCTGGTGGCCAGGCTCTTCATCACTGGCCACCAAGAACCCCGGATATTACCCCGTGCGATTTTTTAATATGGGGGTATATAAGGATAAAGTGTTTCGTCCACCATTGCCGGCTAACATTGACTACCTCAAAACGACAATTACGAACGCCACTCCCATCCCTAAAACATCCACATGACAACCCAATCAAACTGCACCTTTCCCTTCTATTAGCACAGCAGGATACAGTGTCTACACGTCACGAAGTGTGCACCGAAGACGCCGACCAAGGAAGGAACGCGCAACTAACTGTCGACTGTCAGTTACTCCAACAGTTACCTTGTTATTCATATAATTATGCGCGACGTCTCCCGCAAGCCCTGGCGCGCTACGTGGCTGCAGCATAGGATCAGCAGGAAGTGATTCATGACACTTCCTAGCATCAGCAACGGTGACTGGCGTGATATGCAGTACTGCCAACCTCAGGCAGCACACTGTTGCCTCACGACACTTCCTAGCATCGGCAACAGTGACTGGCATGATATGTAGTACTGCCAACCTCAGCCAGCACACCGTCGCCTCACAATGTCAATCAATGCTCTTCGTAACTTCCCGGAAAGGCCTTTCTTAAAGTAGAAATCAGATTTAGCATACGAACGTACATACTAGTATTACGTGCAATTGTCTTATCACCTGTCGCAAACCCAATCCTATAACAGTTACTTTACTGCCGGCAGACGAAAAGAAACTCAAATAATACATAATTTACGAGGAAGAACTATTGTCATTACAATTTAATTATATAATGTTTGTACCTGTTTATTACAGATGGCTGTAACAGTATGTCTCAGGTTGCTGGTTGAAAACTAGTTTGGAATGAGTTCACAACATGCTGAATTTCAAAGAATTTTAATGTTACTGCCATCAGTTACTATACTCTAATAATCTCTTTACTCAGTCGATATAATAGGCAGCATCTTGTATCAGCACTATAGATGTTTTTGTATGTTATTATGTTTTATAACAATATTACTAATGTATATTAAAATTATGGTTGCAATATTGCATAACAAGTATATCAAATAATCTTTCCACACAAACAGAAAAGGATCTTTCTATGTAAATTACATGGACAACTAATATATTTTTGAAATGCTCAAAAATTTTTTATTGCTATATCAAACCACATATGGCCTACAATAATAGAATTTGCAGCTGTAATGATTGATGTTTTGTGCTGTGTAAACTGAAGATTAACATATTTTCAAAACCGTAATTATTTTCCTAAACAATTTTAAGAGTCACAATTATAATTTTTTGTTATTGCTATGAAATAATTTAATTACGTGCAATAGTCTTACACAAAGCTATCTTTAAATTTGGATTTTTACGTTTACCCTTTTCTATGTTACTTTAATGATTCGGCAGCTGAAAACATATTTTACAGTTCACATGCTGCCATGTAAATGTAATTAGGAATTACAATCTAGCTTTCACAATCCAAAATGTATTGGGAAACAATTTTGATTTTCTATTTTATCCTTACAACTTTCTTTTAGTCCAGCCGTCTCTTACTTCGGCCTACATGCAGTTTTTTGTATTTCTGTAGTATAATATCTATAGCTAGACATTGGAAAACTGTCGCGACATTCCATTAGATTCCCTGGACTAACGATAAACAATGTGATATTGTGCTCATAAAAATAGACTAGGTATTTATAAAACTTGCAAATATACACATAGTTACGTTTAGAAGCACTGCATGGAGCAGTTTCGATAGGTCAATTTAGAAAACTGAGAAAAGTGCAACTGTTTAACTTGTTATCCTGAATGTACGCAGTAGAGTCAGCCATCTTGTTTCCGGCCGTGACCGGGGATTAATAAACAGTTCTGATAGTTATGCATTTATGGTGCTATATGCACGCATAATAAAACAATACTCAAAAAATAACTAGATCGGAGCCACAGTAGTTTCACATTTTACTGATCCAATGTAAGTCTCGATTTGTTTCTTATACTCTTTATGTCTTGATAATTTTGCCTTCTCTTCACCCATTTGCTGTATCTGGTCTCTAAGGACAATTCCACTGTACAGCTTGTCTCATGCCTGGGAAAGGCGTAGGATATATCTTGCAGTTGCTGAAGAAAAATAGGGCAATATTGCAGAACATTCAGTATTACATTTTGTACTGCTAACTAGGTTATATATTAGGGTACTTTTAATTTATGTAGACTGCTCACTACTACATAAACCCTCATTGGCTGCCCATGCAAACATTTTCTGTTAAAATCCGAAGAGACGCAAACTTTTAATATACAGACAATTATTTTTACAGCATAGAAATTTGTATCTTATATTATTTTTTTAATTATTAGTTTGCATCGTGGTGATTTAACACTATTTTTATAACTATATAACACTCAACTTTTAGCCTACTATCCTAATGGCAGAATGACTTATGACATTAGCTTTCCGTGTGTATTTTTGTGTCTCCCGTCTCTTAAAACTTTTTAATCTTTTCGCAGAAATTCACTTACACGAGACATAAATAGTATTTTCGTACTGTGACCGCCAACTAACCGTACTATGTTTTACTTTGTACGTCACTGGAATAACAAAACCGATTTGAAATTCAGCTCGAATTGTTGGCAGTTCCTACTGTATGAACAAAATACGGTATTATATAACTGGTAAAGTCCTCAATTTCGGATGGTAGCAGAATTTAATAAATGGGGGTCCAAAATATTTTTCCGGTAACTTCTCAACAGATAGCAAAAAATGGCATACCAGTAGTAATATAGAAGACCACCTAAAATAAGTGCGAAAGAAATAAACTTTCCAATCGAGATCCCCGCGTCTGTTTCACTGCAGAAAACCGTCTGAAAGACAGTTCCAGTCGCCGGGTCCTTGTCAGTTTCTGTCTCATGGTGAATGACAGCATCTCCCCAGTTCCACTAAGGACTGCGGCTCTATACTATTCTGCAAGCACAGGAGTTCCTCTGCCACAGCAGGAACATCTGAAACAATATAACAAGTGCTTTGTGTCCATTAATGTTTTAACACAAGATAAATTACACTATTACCCAGCAATAATAGATTCGCTATTCTATTAAGTAAAATTAAATGCTAAAAACTTTTAATCAGTGGCAAAATAAACGTATTGCATTTGTTTTATTTACTTGATAATAAAATATGGCAAATGATTATATAAGTGCGTTTATATCAATTTGACTTATTCAGTTGGCGGGCACATCAATTCTAGTTATTAAGTCCATTAAAAAGTCAGATTGAACACACAACGCAAGGGAACAGTCACCAGAAAGAAGACTTTCAAAATTACTCCGTTAACCACGAACTATCACGTAAAATAAAAAGTAAATTATATTGTATGGCTATTGTTTTTTATTCTCACAGGAACAGAAAATTCGAGGGCAATAAAAATTATGATTTGGTTGGTTAATTTATTCTTGTTATTTAACCTTGACTTATGGAGGCGATGTATTTTAATGGAATCAAACTAAAGTCAAGTTACTGTTTTATTTTTTTCTTCCCAATTACTACTTTATAGAAATTGTAACGAAGCAAGATATTTAATAAATTATTATTTATTATTCAGGTAACTGTAATATCTTACTACCATTGATTTTAAGGGTTTAATAGAAAATAAAAAATAATGTATTTCTGTTAAAATACGAAAGGAACTGAATCATTTCTATAAATAAATAATAACAAATAAAGACAAAAAATACCATGACGTCTAAAGAATAATAACACAAATACTTGCCCTATTCTCCTGCCCATCTGTAGGCCTATCTACAAGTGGGGTTGACACTATTGACGTATCAGAGGCTGAACTTCTTGAACGAGGAATATGTGATAGCTCCCCAAATTCTGTCAGCTTCTATTCTTCTATTTCTGGTACTTTGCAGCAGATGCGGATGATGTGAAGTAAACCGAAGCTGCCTCTTACAGGAATATCTGAGCGATTCGTAGAGCCAGGCGAGTGAATCCCACGCTTAGAAGTCTCCTTGCCAGCTGTGTATCCACAATGTGGCCGATAATGAGTCGTCCTATCAGGCCGGTGGTGTTTGTACTGGAGTTCACGATGGTTCGTCCTTCTAATGACCTTGTTAGACTATGTATTTGCAACATATACAAAAAAGATTATGAACAACGGATAAAATTAATTCTGAAGACAAATCGATAATTTATAACGCTAAATTTGTTTTTCATTTTTTATAATTATTTAAAACCTTAAATTGCCATTGTTTTTTAGATATAAGTTTATATATATAAATGCACTATACTGCTAATCCTCTCTTTATATTTTTTCACTTGTTAAACACTTATTTTACTTGTGAACTGAAGTATGTACATTACAACTATAAACTCAAACTATATTACGGAGTGTTTTATTAGTCAAATACGTATAGAGAGTGTGCGAATAAGCAATGTTTACTCGGTGGCGCCCCTAGCGGAGTGGGAGAGAATGACGAGCATGCGGATTACAGGAAAGAATACAATCACGTCGCTAGGAAAATAGTGTATGCTAGTGCTGCAGGGTTTCACAAAATACTTTTTTTTAACTTTAAAACGTTTTCGATAAAATGATTTCTCGAAATCTAAATTAGAGTACGTATTTAACATTAAAGAAGGTTTGCATGCAAGTGGTTGAGGAAAACATGCTTTCACTAGCACATTCACTCCTCACTACGTAACGGTTCAGTCAATTTACATGTAACAATTTGTTCGAAAATTTACTGGGTCAAGCGAGAAAACAAATCATTTTTAAACTTTAATTTACATTAACCTTTCTACATTTGCTTAGGAAAGATTACAATGCATAGTGAAGATCCCGCTATAGCCTATGTACAAGCGACGCTAAGTATTTCAATATTTGCAACCGAATATATCGTAAATTTACTATGCTATACATTTGTTAAAACTTCTACTACAATTACAAGTATGACTCACACAGAAACACATCATGATAAGCGACCGTAAATACAAAGCAGATTGATCGAAGCGTTGCTAGCATATTGCTGCGTTCTGTTTCTTAACTGATTGCGAAAGACTCCCAACACAACAATCGCACAACAATAAGAAATGACAAATTTGTTCGCGAAATCTGTATTCGAAGGGTATAATTGTTGATTAATTTTTAAAATAAAAAGTTTTAGTTGCTGCTAATATCAATTTGACTACGCTGAAGAAAACTATTTGTATGAAAAAGTAAAACAGACAAATTGACAGCGCTGACACGGTACTAACATGTTGAGAGCGGAAAGTTACAGTAAAATTATTATGCGATGAATAATACTATTAAAAAATCGAATGTGAATGTTTGATAAAATACGTAAATGGATAATAAAATCAGGACTATTACAAAATGAACATATATTATAATGTAAAAAAAAAAAAAGCCCAATATTAAGTTGTCATTAGTGCCATTGCATTTCGTTTTGTGCTACTTGGAGATGTGCAACAATTTGTTAACTTTAATGTGAAAGTAATAACTTGCAAACACGGGAATATTTATTGAGAGTTCATGACTCTCAGTTGATTGTATCATGCTTTACTGCCACAACGCAAGCCTATCTTCTTATACTCTTATACTTATCGTTAGGAAAACTGAACAATTTTTTGATAAAAAAAAATTAATTTCTGAATGTTACACTGCACCATACAAAACGACAGTTCTGATTGCCACTTTGTGGTTTGCTCTCCATGTTATATGTAACACTGAAAACTCAATTTACGTATCAATGCTCCCGCATGTATCCCAGCAGAAGCTTGCCAAGCCTCTCACCAAATGTTTACGAAGCCTGTCGCAAGAGCGCAGCACGCGACATTCCCACGCTCCCTATAAACCTAGCGTTACGTGAAGGAATTGTGTTTTCTTTCGTCTTGGCAACCGTCAAGAGCATACTTGCGCATGCGTCTTTCATTTCCAGTACACTGCATGTTCACTCCTTCTGAAACGTCCCTAGCTCCGCCATTGGCGTGCACGAGTTTAGGGGGTCGACTCGGGGCAGGCGCTGAAGTGTATTACAACAACCGGCGTTGACTTCTGCGGCCTGACGAATAAATGCAATCTTTTATTTCCCAACCTTGTTACTGTTTTCTTTTTCGGGTGTTAATTTTTAATATTTTTTTTTTAATCCTGTAGTGCGCTCTGCCTCTTTGCTCCTATTTCCCCTGTTTGCTGTCATAAGAAGGCAGATGTGGCGTGGAAATATGATAGCTCAGTTAAGGTGACATACAGTATTATTGCCTTCAACAGGCGTAAAAAATTGGCGCAGAATTACCCCGACCTTGAGCTATTGCGTTCAAAAATGAGGTGGGACAAACGAGAAGGTTAGGATAGGAGTGAAGAGATACTGCAGTGAAGCGAATTTTTAGACCATGTACAGTGAAACAGAAAACATTCGCTATCATTCTCGATTCCGTTTCCATAAACTGCAAAACATTACAGGTATACAATTTGCTCGTTTTGAGAGTGCAATTTCCTACCTTTCAATTTTGACAAAATTGGAAGCATTTCTGAAAATCGTTTTATGATGGAGCACTGCACTGTACCAGTTTGTTTTTCATATATTTAACAGTGAACCTTTTTATGTACAAAATAAGCAACTAAATGCGTGACACTCTAATGTTAAAAGTTAACAGAAACGTTTTTAATAAATAACATGGCATTAGCAACTGCTTCCATATCAATCCCGCGAAAGACACTACATGTCTACTGTTATCTGGCTGCGTGAGCCCCCTAGTCCTATCTGCGCGCGTCACCTTCCCTCCCTTTACACCACGGCCCCGCTCACCACTTCTCCAAGGTGACACTTGCCCAAATAACTGCCGGCCACACACGCAGTATAGTAGCGTGGATTCTTGCTGATGTCACGCGTGCGTTATCATATCGCTCCCGGCTACATCCCACTGAAACTCAACACTCTGCCTGTCAAACGGCTGCCCAGGCTCGGATTTATTACGCGAGTAGTGTATATGTGCACGCGCAAACCACACGCCCACGCACAAATCTGTCTGCCAAACACTAACCAAACACCGAGTGCAGTCAGCATGCGGGAATATATGGAAATGTTTAACTGTCCAAAGTTAATTATGTACAGCTTTAGACCAGCCAACAATATGTTAAAAATCCATGCTTTTTTTTTTAGATCGCGTGTTATTAAATTCAAATTAGCTATCCAACCTATACAGTTCGAATCTTTGTTTACAAAACATGGGAACTAAACTGCTATACCTATAAAACATTCCTATGATCTTTTGAATAATTACTAAAACGTATTTTTAAGGAGGTGATTGATGACGGATACTTACATAGATTCTGCTGTTCAATTGGTGGTGGAGGTGGTTACACCAACAACTGGGAAAGCTGGTGGCTGTGATGGTGGCAGGATGACATCAGATGCTGAAGGAAGTGCTGTTGCTTCCGAGTCTGCAACCGCAACTGGTACTTGTAATTCTGTAATTTCCTTGGCCAAGTTGCTAGCTCCAGTGGCTCTCAATGCAGAATTACAGATGTCTAGCTGACTGTCTTCGGATTCTAAGGAGTTCCTGGCCTATTTACGGAAATCAACTGAATTAAACGAGATTTTCAACAATAGGTACCCGAATGTTTTTAACATGTAATATATTTATATATAGCCTAATGCAGATTGCATTTTCTTCTCATAAGCATTGCACAATTTTTTTCGGTTATTTTATGGCCCCCATCCCCCATTTTCCCCTTTTTTTTCGCCCTTCTTTATAAATCACAGCTCTTTTTCAGGCATTCCAGTTCTTCATCCAAAATAAACCCATATTTAATTTTTGTAATGCTAGCTGATAGAAGCTGTTATGCTTGGGCAATTTCTAAGCCCTTCTTTATTCTCGGAGTATTTAAAGAGCTGCGGTGGTTGAGTGGATAGAGGGCTTTGTTCCACCTATGTAATCCGGGTTCGATCCCCAGCAGAGACAATCCTGGATTTTTGCATGTGCTGGGAATCGTGCCGGACGAGGTCGCTGGCCGGCGGGTTTTCTGGGGGTTCTCCCGTCTCCGTCGCTGTTCCATATACACATAATTTCATCCTCATCTTCTGTAAAGACCTGGATATGTTAAGAGGTTAAGAGCAGCAAACAAACAGATACGTCCAACAATGACAACAAAACCAATGCTTGATTAATTGACGTATAGGAGTGCTTTATTGAAGTGGGGCAGTAACTATAGAAAAGCTTTCAAATGTTTATATGTTTAGCCTACTAAATTAAAACCCTACACTTTAAGAAATTTTATTTACAGAATCTGCTTCCCGTAATGGTTAAAAATGAGTTAAGAAAATGTTGTACATACTATACGTATAAACCTAAAGATTTCACATTCATTTTGCTATACAAATCTAAAAGTAATGGAAGTAATAATAGGAATAGTTAATTTTCCCCGTTTTCGTTTTGCGTTTCATTGTGGGAGTTCATCCACATCTGCCAGTTTGGTTGGAATTTCGCCCGCACTCCAACCAATGGAATCAGTTTGGTCGGAATTTTGCCCGCACTCCAACCAATGGAATTAGTTGCTGGAGATCAGCCTCGGTAAGCATTTTTAAAGCTATTGAATCTACTTGATTTTCTAGAGAGAAAAACGAGAATGACACGGCATACAGACATACATACATACGTATATAAGTTGAAGGCCGAGCAAGGTTAAACGACTCAAGTTTTATTACAATTAATCGCCGTATTTTATACTTGTACTTTACATTTTTTATTGGCTATAAACAACAGTTCATTTTATCTGCGTACAAAATTACATAGATGTGACACAGTTAAAATTATACCGAAAAGCTACTCACTACGATCTTTAGTAATAAATCTAATTAAGAATTTAAATAAAGTATGCATGGTCACAATGAGAGGACACAACTGTAAGCCGGAAGCAACTCCTTTAAAGACTCGCTAACAATACTTGAGGAGCATTCGGACTTCTCTGAACTGCGGCAAACTGGAAACAATAGTTGTCTGCCAACATCATTCACGAAAACAATCAAATATTTTGTTCATATTAAACGGTCATATTTACCAGACATAGACAGTTCTCAGTAGAGTTGCGTAGTTAATAACTCGGTGAGAAGTTTCGTATTTTCTTACTGGTAAACATCATGAAATCCGAAGAGTAACTAAAAATTCTTACAATGTTAATATCTAACATTGAACATAAGCTTACCTTTGAATATATCAACGAGGCAATACAGGTCCTATCTTGACAAAATATTCTGCGCTTCTATCCATTAGCCTGTCTAACGTACAAACTCGAGTAACGGCGATGTAGAGTCTCCTGAAGGAAGCGCAGGGCAACGGTTGAACTATGGAACACCAAACGCACTCTCTATAGGGAGTCTCCTGAATTACATAGGCGTCATAGAATATACTGAACGTAATTGAATAACACGCAAATGTATTATTATTCCTACGTCTATAATGACTAAGCATAATGAGTATGATTCTTTACATTCAGTTGTGACATTCATTTGTGTTATTTTCGGTAACGCTTTTGACGTCTGTTCTAAAGCTGTAGCTTCATTGTCATGTTGCAATATACGTACACATTTGGTGTAAATGTATTACACTGTTCTGCTGTACTGTTGTTATGGCGTCATCGGCTCTTACATAATGTTCCATACGTCCTGTAATTATAATGAGGATTACACATAGTTAATATTTGATATAACTACATTGTGACGTATTGAACACCAGTGTAACGTTATTGCGGAAATATCTAGTGCCTGCATGATTTAACAAGAAACCATTAGAAACCATGTACGTTCATTTAGTGAGGAAAACAAGAGTTAAATATGGCTGTAAGTAGACGAAGTACGTTAGCAGTATATTTCTGTTTTATAAATCTGTCCGGATAGAAGATTTCTTTCAGTGTAGGTACATAAAATACGGAGTTTCTTCAGTTTCGGGTAGACTTAACTAGCTAGCCCCTGTCCACGTAACTGCAAAGCCTACAATTATGAGTTTAGTTTCAGGCTGTGTCCGAGAAACTCCAGTGTTGGTGTTGGGTTGTTTATTCTTAACCCTACTACGAAGAAGGTACTGCAAACCACTGCTAATCATCAAGACTATCACGCTTTGGGGGCCCAAGCATAACTACCGCCAGAAGACTGTTCATCACCTTGTGCTACAGAGAGCCATACTGGTCGCCAGTTTATGGATCAACAATATTTATGGCAACAGGCTTCCATGCAATTATCGGGACTACATTTAACGTTGTATATTTATAATGACAGTTGAGTTTTCACTATCCATATTCACATTTGTACTAAAGAATGTACTGCGATCTTTAAACGGAAACTATCGTGATCATAGTAATTACTCCTTGCCCCATTTGACATGTTCGTAAGTCACGTTCTTTTTTTATAGGTAATTTCTGAACGTGTAGATGTGCAATACTTTAATGGCTCACTTAAAAAAAAATTGTTCTTGTTTGTTGCTTTGCATTGCTGAACAACAACATTGCTGACGGCTGAAGTGAAAGAAGAGAATGAAATACCACTGGGCAAACACATAATTGTAAATGTGCCAGTTTGGGTTTTTAACATCGTAGTGCATTTCATCAATATTTCATGCAATACGGCAGCAAACGTTAAGACACCTTTCTCTTCACTAAATTAGTAGAACAAAATATTTGCACCTTCATGAGATATTTGTTTTGCATTAGAATCAAGTGATTACAATTCCGTCGTAATTTATCGATTGAGTAGAGTGTAAATGTATTTATAATTAATTGTATAATTTAAGTCCTTCCATCATGTTCATTTAGTTGAATCCGTTTTTTTTTGTTTAAAAACCATTTAAAAAATTTTAATTTATGAATAAATTTATCTTGTATAAGTTTTTTTTTTTTAGGAATGTGTTTTATGCCCGTAGACTTTTCGTGATCACTGATGACCTTGATGCAGATACTCTTCACGAACTACGCGCTCACACACAATTACTCACTCCTTCATTTGCTCACTCGCTCACTCACTTCTTTATGTTTTCTAGTTCCAACAAACCCGTAGGTAAATTGTAAATACTAACGTTAATTGCCAATTACACAAAAAAATTTAATCCGAACTTGGAAAATTTTATTTTTTTCAGCTAATTCTCGATCCAGTCTCCACAATACCATATATTGCCAAATATATAAAACCAAATGCATATGGTTTATTGTGTATTACTTTATTGCTGTGCAGGGTTTGGTTCAAAAATATATTTTTTAAATACTTTTATACCTGTACAATTTTATTCCTCTAAACCTTATTTTTATTGTTTGAAAATGTTCGTATAGTGAACGTTTTAAAAATAATTTATCGACTGAAAACGTTCTCGCCAACCTTTGAGAACATGTAGCAAATATTTGGTTAATCTTAACTTATGATGTAATTCACTCAAAAATTCAATCTACATGATCGCAGGTGAGTTATATTATGACATAATGTTTCCCTTCTGTCTATTGTGTTCTATACTTTACATGTTTCAATATAAAATTACATAAATAGCTGCAAAAACAACCAAGGATATTGCTTCATTTGGAACTACTTGCTGTGATGCACACACATGTATGCTATTTCGTTTAACAATGCTTCAGTTTAACACGGGGCCTGAAAAAAAATTCATTATAGCGAAAAATTCAGTTCCTAATGATAAGCTCTACTTATATCAATGCCAAAAATGCTCCTTTTGTAAGGAACAGTTTTGGCCATTTACATTCGTGGTGTCATACGCCTTAGCAAAATTACAGAAACTTATTTAAATACATAAATTGTCAGTAAAGCCGACGATTCACGCGGCAGTTGCATGAACCAAGTAAACAATTTAAAGTTAAGGTGAAGCTTATGGTAACTTGACGTGTGCTTGCTGTGAACATAATTAGAGCATTATTGGCGTTTGTTTAAAAAAAATAAAAATAACTTTATATTCTTTTACTTATGTATATTTTTGGTCAATTTGAACGTAAAGAACACATATTCTTAATAACTCCAAATATATTAGTTTGGTTTTCAAATTAGATATCCAAAGAACATTGGAAATGTTCAGTGGTAAATTTGTAAATTTTTTTGATTTCATAACAATTATGAATGTATTAATGAATAATTAATTGATAATTTGCGTTGAGAATCGCACTGTTTTGTAAACAAAATAAAATGTGGTTTCTATTTGCTATGTTATTGACATGCTGGCCGTAGTTGTTGGATCTGACTGTACGCGATAGGCTGATGGTGTTAGGTCTACGAGATACGTAGGCATTTAGCATCGAGTAGAGCCATGGAATAAACACTGTCCAAATACAAGGTGTGATATTTCTTTTATTAGGCGCGTGTTCGCAACTGGTCCACCAATTGACAGTAAATATTTCAAAGTCACATGATCGTTATGTAAACAGTACGATATATAATTTTTTTAATTTCACGCAAAATTTAAGCTTTCACATAAAATAATTTTAGCAACATGAAATAAATTATAATTGATTTAAAATTGTGTCAGATAAAGAATAGTATTGTTTCAAAGGGTTTATTATCAGCGTAATATCTGCAAGTACCAAGCGTAATCTCAGAATAAAGTGAGTGAGTGAGATGTGGGCGGCTGCTAAAAACGCGGTCTTCAGAGCCGATGACGTTTATTGAGGCGAGTATTGTGCAGCGCCGGAATGAATTGAGAGCGGGGGTAAGCCGGATATCCCCGTGAAAGCCTACCAGCGGCATATTCCGGCATGATTCGCACATGCGAGAATCCGGGAGGACCCGGCCAGGGATTGAGCCCGATTCGCCTTGGTGGGAGGGGAGCAGGCTAACCGCTCAGCCACCGCGGCCCCTTCTCAGAATAAAGATATACAGATATATGCTCATTGTTCCCTCTGCGGTGGTAATAAATAAGTTGTGATATCGTGTAATGTTTGGATTCAGTTATTTGAATAGTAATAAATCAATTATAAACAATTTGTGTTTATTTGTGAGAGTGTGATTTCATTAATGTTTTGCAAACAGTTATAACTTTGAAGAAAATAGCAAGTTATTGAGAACACAATATGCATTTTGCATTACATGAAACTTATTGATTTATAACACAATTAGATACCGTCAGTGAGATACATAATGTGAGTTAGAAAATAATATGAACATAGTGAGAATTCTTACCACCCCATTCCCGACAAAACTCTATAGTAGAGAGGTGAGTTGCGGTGCCTGACAAATTACATAAGTTACTGATATGACTAATAAGCCTTATTTTTCAACACCACTACAATTTATTTTGAAATTAATTCCAAAACGCTGATTAGGTAGGTAGAAATTGACGTCTCGTTGAAAGCACTATCATCAGAGATGAAACAAGAAACCTATGCAACAGACATGAGACCATTACAAATACATGCGTGCCCTATCCGAGTCTCTAACCCGGAACATCTCGTACCATAAGTTAGCGTGTAAGCAACAGTATTACGCAGGTCGTATTCGGAGCATCATCTTCGCATTTATTATGTCTAATGTTTCGAAAGATAGGACTTATTAACATAAAACACTTACAGTGTCGTCATTTTAATAATAAGCGACTGTGCCGTTTAAAACATATAAGTTTACACGGCCACGCTACTTGTACCAAGAATTTGGTGGACATCGGTTGATTGGTCCATAAGATATGGCATGAAACTTCCATATTTTTCATATGATGGTCATAATTAAAGTAGAACAAAGATACATTTATTAGCACATTCATTATATATATATATACATTGTAAGCTAAGATGGCTATATTCATGGCCTTTTTTAAACGAGTATCTGGCATATTTAAAACATAATTTATCATCATATGACGCAGTACTTTTGTTTGCCAAATTTAGCAGGAATCGGTTAATTGTTTACCGAGTTATGACATAAAAACTCTATTTAAATTTGTGATGCTATCTTACAAAATTGATGACGAAAGTGGCTGACAAAATAGCATACACTATTTTCTTTGTATAATTAGTATGCTACACATACGAAATAAAACTAAAATATATGTATTGCCGCTCTTTTGAAAATAAAAACTTAATCAAGTTTAATTACATACAATTTCGTGGCCAATGATACTATGACGTATGTAAGCCCCACTGTAAAAGACAAGGCGGCTTATACGGTCAAAGTTAATGTCCCCCAGGCCCCGACTATTAGGTGCGTGGGGGGGTTGCGGGTTTTGTAAATTAGGTAGATTATCACTGTTGTAATTAGAAGTACTGGTATATTGTATCTTATAGTTTTTCACAATTACACCACATTAAACGTTCGAGGTGCGGTACTGTTTTACTTTGTCTACTCGAATTTACTGGGCGAATTACTTCGTGATGGCGGGGGCTTCTGTGACGGTGATTTGCATACTTAACTCCGTGGCGAGTGCTGTCAGCTGTGGTGGCGTTCCAGTGAAGTGGTCGGCCCTGGAAGCCGTTCCGTCGGTGCGGACCCTCTCTGGGCTGCGGTTTTGGACTCGTTCTCACGTCTGCTCGCGATTTCTTCCCTTGGCTCGGTGATCATCAACTTCCGGACCCGGCGGTAGTAATCGACTGACGGTCCCGATATTACTGACCCC
>NQII01002517.1:129529-202268 GCA_002778355.1 Clitarchus hookeri | reverse complement strand
GGGGGGGGGATAATACCTCGGCACAAATTACTGCGAGTCAGTATTCTTCTGCGATGCGTACTTCTGCGTTCCGGCGAACTACGCCTGATAATTTTGGGTGATAACTCGAAAGCCCTGCACTCTCGACAGATCTGCTGGCGGGTTGGAGGCGTAGGTAGATGAAGGGGGTGTGGGGGGGGGAGGCCTCCGCTTCAGCTTCACGTGTCTGGAGATTTTCCATGCCACGTGCCTATTCGAAGGCGACAGCAAAGTGCGCTAAAGGTTGAAGGGGGTGGGGTAAGGGGGTGAGGGAAGTGAGCCAAAGGCGTGCTATAATCCTCAAAACTGTCACGCGACAACTATAACATGTAAAATTGGGTGATAATTGGTTTAAAAGTTCACGAGATATAACGTAAAATTCTAATTGCTTAATGTGTTGCTATTTTTACAAAATGGTGGACTAACAACAATATACGTTTCAAAATTCCATGCATACATGATTTTCTGCCAGCGTACAAATTTTGTTTTAAATTGGTGGAATAGTTCCCGAGATATGAAATTTCACCTTAAATATTAAAAATTACGGCCATTTTAAAAGAGAAACACAGAGACACACGTATAGAAAGGCCACAGGAATGTATACGTGGTAACGTCACGTCAAAGAGTTAATCAAAGAACTAAATGAAGCGCATTGATCCCAGAGTATGTTTCGTAGACGTCTTAGAGAGCATCAGCGTCAATTGGCAAAGTTTGATAGGCACCACATCGTGGATCTGTAAGAAAGAGTAGGAATGCGAGAGTGCGAACACACATTTTAAAGGTTCTGGTAGACTAAAGTAAGGTGCGCACTTGTTCCGTTCGGATAGTTTCGTTTCTGAACGGACCGTCCACCAAAAAAACAAACATGTGTTCGTATGTCTTCCCGCGCACGACAACAGCGTCTCTACCAGTTTTCTCTTCTAGTGTTTAGACTTTCCAAACACGCTTGCAATAAAAATTATCCTTTTTCAGCCTCTGTTGTTCTAGTAGAGCTTATTCTCTTCTTCATAAATAGCACGTAAACTGCAATTATTTACTGTCGAGGGATTTTTACGGCGTGAATGCCACTTTTCCCTCCTCCCTTTGTCATAAACCAGTCAAGGGTAGCATGGGAAGTAACCATAGCCGCGATTTCGGCCATGATTGCCCAATCCCAGTAAAGCCACGAACATGTGACCTGCATTCCTAGGCGTATGGGGCTCAGTCCTGAGACGCACTTAGGTCACATTCCTACCCAGGACCTCCTACTCTCCCTTAGTTTTAAGATAGCTTAGAAAAGATAAAGAAAATCGCACTAAATCGACTCTGCCAGTCTCGACATTCTGCCATCAGCTTCGATCGGAGCCAGCCGTCGCTTCTGTTCAGAGCAGACATTTTAAATTTGGAAGGAAAAAGGTCTGCTCTCCGAGTGACTAGACTACCGTATAGCATGTATACAGACCCTATCTGATGCTGCATACTAATGACACGGAGCCAGCAGAGTGCACGCACTGCCAACTCTGCTCTCCGAGTGCATTTATATTGTTATCATTATAACATACCAGACAACATTTCAGTAAGTGTAGTTCAGTTTTATTTATACCACTCATTCTAGGATCTGTTTTTTTTTTCGTGGGTGCATGTACACATTTGTAGTGTTATTCGGAGACAGTTGTGTGCTTATTTTATTAAAGCATTTGGATATAAGAGGCAATAAGGTGTGTATGTAATATGAGTGAGGTAGTTGAGTGAGGAGAGTGTTGTGCAATGTGCAGTATGCCCGTGAGAGAGCTGACGAGTGGTCTGGCAGCCGCCGCCGCCGAGGAGATCAACGAGGACACTCAGAGGCGGGACGACGGCATCTCGCACATCCAGGAGTGGCTGTTTAAGCAGCCGCACATCACTCCTCGCACAGGTACACCAACCACTTCCCTGTCTTCGTACACCCAGCATGCCCGTCCGTACATATTAAACCTATATTAACGTTTTTTAACAAACTCTTTATGAAAATGCAGTGGAAAAAGCAAATAATCGTAAAAAAATTTTTTTTTACCTTAATAAGTTTTTTAGATTTAAACTTCTCTCATATTCCATGAATTTACTTATTCAAGATTATATTTCAGTTATTTTCTTCTGGCGAAATAAAAAATTATTTTATGTATGCGTAAATAGATTGCTTATGTGCTATTGTATACCGAAATTAATATAAAACATATGTGTATTTATAGCAGAAAATAAAATTATAATTTTCATAAGTATTCTTCTTCTTTGCATTTCGTATTAAGATTCTCAATATTTTGCACTCCATCAATCACAAATAATGTAAAACGCTAAGGGTATAGAACATATTTTGTGGACAATACCAAAGTTTTAAAGCGGGTGAGTGAGAACAGCGTTATAAATTATTTGCAATACAAGTTTATAAGTTAAACTATTTCTAATTCATAAAATTTGATTGCATAAAAAAATTAAACTATACTTAGTACAAATCCGGAACACAACAGTGTAAAAAAATAAATTTAAATTTACACATACCAAAGTTTTGTAATTTTAAAATGTGGTTAAGCATCCAGAGAGAACTACAAGTATTGGGTTAAAATACATGAATATACGACTTAATAAACATAATTATGGTGTTTATTCACACTATGAAGTATGTGAAAAACACACCTACTCTCTGTATTAAAACCTCAAATGGTGTATTTTTACTGCTATATGGTGGTTGTATAAACACTCAAATCGTATAAACACTTAATGTACAAAATACTGCATTTTTTATAAAATTGCATCAGTATAATTTAATAACTTCTGAAAAGTGTTTAAATAAAACATTATTTCAGTGTGAAACCTTTTCAAAAGTATCGTTGCTAATAAAAAAAACTTAAGAAATATATTACTACTAGTTTTTCATCGTTCTACCACACATCCAGGCAAAACACATAGACTTGGAGACTTATTTATGTCTACTACTCGCCCTGGATAATGTGTATAATAATAGTAGACTTGCTCGTTTGTGCATATCTCGAAAAGTATTTTGTATTTCAAAACTAGAAGTACGACGTAAAATTACTTCAAATGCCATATAATAAAAAAGATAATAGATTATAATGAAAATCAAAATACAAAAAGTGCTACATGTCTTTGGAACCCTTATTCAATATATGTGTATTTAAAATATTGTTCGTCCCTGAATTTAAACAATTATCTATCAAATAGGTTTCTTGAACATATAACTTATACAAATTTTTACAGGAGATCAGTAGAAATAATTTTGTAAACACTCGTGTCTGTCGAATTAGTTGAGTAACATAATAATAATAAAGTGATTCCAGTTGGAAAACGTATTGCAGGTTACTTGTCTGTTTGCAGACGACCAGTGGATTCTGGCGTTCCTGAGGTCCTGCAAGTACAGTCTGGAACGCACCAAGGAGAAGATAGATAACTTCTACTCTCTCAGAACTGCCCTGCCAGAAATATTCAAGAACAGAGATCCTCTATCTCCCGAGCTACAGGAAGTATTCGACATGGGGTAAATGGTTCACTTTATAATATATTTTTGTGTCGCAATTTTCCATTTTGCTGTATAAAATATTTTGCACTAATTATGGTGGTAATTGTTTCGAACAAACTAGCAGGCCTCTCTAACGAGATTTTAATGTATTTGATTGTTTAAAGTGGACTGTACACTGTTAACAGTTTATGTACGTAAAAACATCACTCTATAGCAAGAACAAGAGGAAACCATCATAAAACTACAAATAGTTGCCTGAAGCAACGAACTCAAGTGCCAGTATCTGAGCAATATTACCATCTTGTATATTAGGAAAGCGAGTTTTGAATTTTTTTCTTGCAAAATTTATAATAACTCGTAGTCGATAAGAGAGATATTTTGGTTATTTCTTATTGTAGAAATCTTGCGGACTGTGTTTATATTGCAAGTGTAATTTCGGCTTCCATGAAAGAAATATTTGGAAGTATTGGGTTAATGGAGGAAATAAATAATTTTTCGATCAGATAATCACAGATAAATACTTGGGTACATTGTCATGAATCCCGCTGGTTAGGCAGCTTCTGCAACCGGGATCAGACTAAGTCACGTCGAGAGATAGGGACAAGCGCGTAGACCAGACTGGTGCTAATGGCCGCCCACAGCCTGTGCGAGAACCACGGAGAACGTAAAAAACGGCCCAATAAAATAAGATTTATTTCATATTTACAGTCGCCCTTCATATAAACTGTAACTTAGCTTAGCAGTGGACGAAGGAACAGTTCTAATTTAACCAAACATCTTCACTCTCTTGAAAGAACGAGGCATTAGAAATAATTATTGTTTATGGTTTCAAGATTTCCTATATATACAGCATTGTCATGTACAGGTTGAGTATAAAAGAATACCCCAACTTTGAAGGTCTCTGACATCAAAACCAAAAAACCTACAACCTTGATTGACCGTGGAACTGTGAAGTTAGTTTACCATACATACATTAAGTTTCAATGTGACCACCATGAGCGGCCCGAACGACATCTACGCCATAATCAAACTCGTTCCACACTCTTATTAGCATGTCCGGGGTTACGGTTTGGATGGCGTTAGTAACTATCGGTTTGAGGTGGTTAGGGAGAAGCGAGCTCGCATTCGACACGTCAATGTGAAGGGGACACTCTGATGTTTCCTTTATGGTGCACCACCCTATTGACCCCTAGATGTTCGCGGATACATGAACGAAACGTTGCCGCAACTCTCGATTGGTCGAGGAGCCGCTGGTGACCAGACTGTTCATCACTGGCCCCCAAGAAGCCCATATCTTACCCCGTGCGGATTTCTTAATATGGGGTGGATAAATGATCATGGGTTTCGACCACTATTGCCTGATAACATTGACGACCTCAAAACGAGAACAACAGACGCCATCCAAACCGTAACACCTGGCATTCTGACAAGAATGTGGTGCATCATGACGATACTAGGGCGTATTTTCAGTGAGGAATATACATAATAAAATGAATTCTACTATTTATGGCCATTCCATTTGTGTAGGTAAATGAAACGTATGCAATCCAATTTTTAGCACTGCAATTAGTAAAAAATCAGACATTGTTCGGCACTTAAATACAAGTAAGTCCAAAATGAAGATGAATTTAGTTGTTTGGGTTTCAAAACCGGTTATAAATTATATTTCTAACGAATACTCACTTGCAGAAACTTAAATAATTGGTGCAGAAATGACGATGTCTAATTATACAACTAAACTCCAACAATCCTTCAGTTACATCGGGTGCATAAGCCAACTGTTATTTATTGTAGTATTTTCTAATTCCTGTATCGAGCGAAAGATTTCGTGCGCTAGAACAAAACAACAGCGTTTATAAAAACGTGTTTGTTGTAAATCTCAGTATCAAGATAAGAGGTAACGAATTGTAAGTTTCATTATTATTATGGACGAGCAGCTGATTGTGCAAAAAACGTAGACTTACTGACCCATTATTCACACGTGAAAATTAATTGCAAGTAAAATTTTAGAGATTTTATCTACTTTCAGGGAATCTTCTGAAACAGTTGCTGAATTTCGTTGGGAATATTTGAGTATGGAGGTATTTAAATTGACTATATTTGTTGGTTACTGCGAGAAAAAAATTCTATTAATATTAAATGCGAAAGATTTAAGTGTGCGTGTGTTTGTTACTACTCAGCTCCATAATGGCCGAACGGATTTTGATGAAATTTGGCGTGTAAGTACTTAAGGTCCTGAAATAGGACATAGGATACTTTTTATCCCGGAAAATTGTACGGTTCCTGAGGAATAACCACAAAACTAAATTCTGCAACGGCTGGGAACGTTACCCAAACATTTTTTCCTCTGTTGTCAGAGTTTATCAGGCCGCCCAATGACCTCTGAAATGTCTTAACGACTGCTATCAATCGATAACAACCGGGACCGAATATTCAACGTGCCATCCGAAGCCCGGAAGCGCTCAGATTTTATGCCACTAAACGGTCACCAATCCAAATGTGTGCCGCTGGGAACGTTGCTTATCTTTGGTGATCGATTAAGATCCCTCAGCAAAGCGCCAAAAGTAGTACCTGGGTACATTTATTTCTAAATCTAAAATTTCATAAAAATTACGTTTCAATTTTCATACATTGATTCTGGAAAGCGGAAATGTGGTAACTACGCGATAGTTGCACAGTTGCACAGCTTTTCAGCCAATTCGTACTTGAAAGTATATTGGGGGCGTATCTCAAATAATCACTCAATGACTTCGGTAGAGAACAACAATTTCTGATGAGGTTTATTATTATTTATGGGTATGCAATTATCATTTATGTTGCCATTGATTGGGGGAGCTTTACATTGAATTTAAGACGAATCATTATTTAATTACATTATGATGCACGCAATTTTAATTACACCTTACCAGAAAGTCATCACCTTGTTAATGTTGCCGGAGGCTGATTCTACGAGGCGGTTAGCGACGGCCTGACACCCATCTTCCTGGTCTGATTGGCTGGTCGGGTCGCCCAAAGGACTAAAGATGACTGACACACGAGACGGTTAGCGCCGGCCTATATCAAGCGCGTGGTTCTGCGGCCCCGCTCAGTGACCGGTGGAGGGGGATTTCTGCAACTGTCTTGATTCGCAAGGATCGACGACCAAATGGTGGCGTTGCAATCCCGCTCGTAATGTTTGAAGGTGTGATCAGGCAAGCTGTTCAGCTAAGGTCTGACCACACCATAACAACAAACACAATACCCTTCTTCTTGGCTATCGGGTAAAAAAAATTTTCTTTCTTTTGAGTTGCCCTAATCAGTTAAAAATGTAGGTCAACATAGCATAATTTTATAATTCTGTTTTCCCATAAATGGATTATCTTTTCCCAATTTATTTATTAGTGTATCACTCTATAACTCAATTGTACCCGGGCGAAGCTGGGCCGGTTCGCTAGTTGATATATTAATTTTGGAGGATAACTTCGATTGAAAAAATGTATGTATTCAATCAAATTAAAGCGAGTTTAAATAAGCATTTTGAAGAATATGTGTGCCCTGCAAATATTTACGCATAATACATTGCTATCAACATGTAAATTATCAGTAGATGTTGAAGTCATAGTTGGTAAACATTTGTAATTATTTCAGCATGTATTGTCGCAGTGAGAGATCGTCTTAAATTATTTTCAGAATATGTTGTGAGATACATTTCATGGACGAGTGTGCTTTTATGCAGCCAGTGTGTGCGGATCTACCGAAAACCAAACAAACCTTGTCCCATATAAAAAATACATCAGCTGATTACGTCAGCGGGTGAAGATGAAAGTTAGGTTTTGCAAACTTTACAGCACTGCCGACCTCAGCAGACATGCAAGGGACCAAGGAGAAATACACACATGGTAAAGAAATCGTAGGTGAACTATTCGTGCTTCCTGTTTTATGTACTCACAAAGCAACACGTATAAATGTAAATAACTTTACCATTTCCTGTCATTTGTATGTTTCTGTGCACGAAATTAAATGGGATTCCTTCGAGGTGCGTTTATTTTTAGCCTCATTTTACGGCCATCATCGAGTTTTTAACCGAAAACATCGATATTAATAACAAATACCACGCACAGGTGATGCAATTTTTGTAAGAAATATACTAAATAGCGTGCTAAGTGAATGAAGACCGAAGAAAATTATAAACTGTAATTGTTTACAAAATAATTAATGTTTTTAAATTGAAATTCTTTATATAACCTTTCGATAAGGAATGTAAACAGGATATCTCGTAAGAGTAGAATATGAATGAGTCGAAACTGACCATCTTCTATGTCATGCCGTTCGATAGGGGGGAATCTTGGATCTGGGTGACCTTGAACAATGACTTTGACTTTGACTCAGTGCCCTTGTACTTGGATGATATTGAACCCAAAAAATTTCAAATAAATATTTTAATTATTAAGAATTTTCCATTTATATTATTTTAATTTACAAAAATTAAGTAATAAAAAAATATTTTATAAATTAAATAAAAAGTTTTATAAATGTTTATTATTAATGATTACAATTTTTTTATTATTATTTTTGAAAATTATTAAATAAACTTACAGTTCCAGGGGTACCCCAGCACCACATCCAGCAGTCGACTGACCCTCGCTAATGTTTCCATTGGCTATTAGTCGCTTCTCCTCCACTCTCTGCACCAATGCTTCTCATTGATTAATCACTTGTGTTCGCTTCACCCACCACCATCTTTTTTATTGGTTGATTACTCACGCTCGTTCGAACCACCACTAATATTTCTAATTGTAATAACGCTCATTGTAATAACATTCCTCTACCCTACCCGCTATCATTTGCCAATTCTGTCGAATGCACTTCACCCAACATATTCGTTCTTTTCGTTTGTCATTATGTTACTTGTTCATCGCCTAGGTGATGCTAGTTGTTGTCGACATTGACATTGGCCCCAATGGCATTAAACTCTAATGAGAAAAATCACATTCTCCATTACTTGCTATTCACAACAAGGGGCCATGCCGTCTATCCGTACTAGCAATAGACTGACTTCACCCACGACTAACTGCACCCAAGACTGGTCCCTGGCTAGACTAACTGGGCCCAAGACTATCTCCTGACGAGACCAGTTACTGCAAAACTAGCTAGACGAACCGGCAAGACCAAATTGCCATACCACCCACCTATACAAATGATGCTGGACAATCTTAAAAAAGTCTCTAATAAGATACTCGTAGCTAACCTCGTCCCACAAAATCTTCGAAAAAAATTTCTACCACAGCTTACCACACCAAAGGGTCATACTAACTTGAAAAGCCAACTGGCCAGGTAATCCAAATATTTGCAAAACATTTCTCAAAAATATTCCCCTCATTTCATTCTTTCACCATACATACACCATACACCATAGCTCTCCTCCTGCACATGCTCAAATACATTTGATCTAAAACAGAATTTAGTATTCGATTGTTTACAAAACTGAATTAATAAGTCTTTCAGAGAAGCTTAAGCTACTGTATAAGAAATAAAACACACATTAATATGTTTAAATACATTTAATTTATCTACTTGTTGTATGGATCTAATTTTTATGATTATTTTGAAACATCTATCTTTACAGTTCTCAGATGTTTGCAGAAAATGGATAATAGCCAAAACTCTCATTTGATATAATCCCAATCCATCAGTTCATCAATGATTGAAAAACGTTTAAGCAATCCATGAGAGATCTCCGCACTTTTGCCGGTCAATCAAATATATAAGTCTATCAACAAGTTCATTCTAGTCTTCGAAAAATATGTAACGAGCATTCTTGATGCATTCTGATTTATTTACACCACTTGTCGAAGGAAACTCGTTGGTGAAATGCGTGGGATCGCCGAGAGAATCATCCTTCTTATCAGATACTTCATTATCACTGTCATCACAGTCATCATCAATGCTGTATTCATGGCCGTCTTCACCTACTCTTTCATACTCAATATCAAGTTTACTAGTCGCATGGTTATCATCAGTATCTATAGCTGACAACCATTTATTTTAAGTTCATTGACTTCACGCGAAATGCTTACACGTGTATATTTCACACAAACCGACTCTACTGCACTTATTCATTCTTAGCATTAACTGACTCATCATTATCGCCTGACAAATCAGTACCCACCAATTCAGCAGGGGGTATTGACGACATCACTTGCTGGCTCTCAAAAGACGAATCGTTGCAGTTCTTGATAGGGTTCTTCAATGTATCACCTTGCATATACTGTGTGTGGCCATTGTCATAATGCTTCATCGCGTGAAGGGGGCTCTTCGTAAAGGCGGTTCTCTCATGTCGCCGAGCATTGTAGCTTTTGCTGAAGATTGTTCCACAGTAGCAACACTGTTTTATGTGTTATTTTCCTGCGGTGGTAGAAGGTACATCCATAGAGGTAAACTCTAAAGTTTACTTCGTACCATCAATGGCTTGCATCATATTCATAAAAAAAAATTAGTTCTGTCTACAACAGCAACTTGTGTATTCACTTGGCTTAGGTATTGCTCTATACTTATATATACTTTCTAACAGATTTTGTCAGTGAGAATTAAGCATTTATATGCATACATACAACAAGTAATTTTACCTACTTCCTTGATCACATTACCATGCAGTTATATCTTCAACAGTTTCTTCCAGGCAAGTTCTTCGCTCAGCTTGAACTCATGTTCCAAAAATTACCCATTACGCTACACTAATGATACATCTTGCTTCACAAATGACACATCTTGCTCCATAAATGTTACATCTTGCTCCGTAAATGACCAATCTTGTTCTGCCAATGATCCATGTTGCTCCTCAAATGACCCTGGATCAGTCTGCAGGGGCCAGTATGCTGGAGCCAGTCACTCTGCAGAGGTCAGTCGGCTGGAGTAAAGTGTATGGATTTATGTATGATTGAAGATGATGTAAACCACTGACAATATGAAATAGATTATGTTACGTACCATAATCACAGGAATCAGCCTTCTATGCAGCAAGAGATATTGGCGTCAACACTTGCTGGCTCTCAAAAGATAAATCCTTGCGGATCTTGATGTATTTCTTCAATATATCGTCTTGAATAAACTGCATGTGACCATTGTCGTAATATTCTCTTATGCAAAAAGACTCTTCCTATAACTGGTTATCTCATGTCCCCGGGAATTTTGACAGAAGGTGAAAACTCGATCGCAGAATCGACACTGCCAACAATCCGACAGCAAGTATGCAGGTCGCGACTCAATGTTCGTTGACGTCGAAAGTGGGCCTTCGTATTCACAATTCATTTTCTTTGTATAACGAAATAGTCCTTTCAAATCGATGTTCACCTCACAGTCAGAATTACAACTGTAATTTTTCTATATAAATGAGAATTCTTTTTACAGTAAACAGCCTAGCTTTTGCCCACAAAAGGACTTCCAGCATACAATTTATAAGTAAAAAAATTATGAGAGCAGTTTGAGAAAACCCACATACCCATTTGCCCCAGAAAGAAACACGCTTCACAACAATATGCTTTTTAATGTTTGTTGGCATAAGTATATATAGGTATCAAAATTATTAAAATTTTATTTTATATATAATTAAGAACATTGGTACATTTTATTTATATGCATATATGTATGTAAATACACATATGTGATACTACCTGCTGTATTTGTATCTGTATTTGGCAAGCGAATGAAATTAAGGGAATGTTTTTAGGAATGTTTTGCAACTAGTTGTTTGGCCTGGCCAGTTGGCTTGGCAAGTTAGTGTGACCCTTAGGTGTGGTCAGCTGTGGTATAAATGTTTTGCGAACACTTTGCGAAGATTTTGTGCTAAGGGGTGAAATACGAGTCTCTTATTAGAGACTTTTTTCGAAATTGTAAGACATCGTTTGTATAGGTGTGTTGTATAGCAGGTTGGTCTTTACGGTTGGTCTAGCCAGTTTTGCAGGAACTGGTCTAGTCAGGGGTTTAGTCTTGTTCTCACTCAGTCTCACCAGGAACCAGTCTTGTGTGGAGTTAGTAGATGGCTAGTATGGTTAGACGGTATAGCCCCTTGTTGTGACAAACTAGTTATAGAGAATTGTATGGACTGCGATTTTTCTCGATTTTTCGATTTTATCGTTATTGGGATCAATGGCACGGTCGACAAAAACCAACTTGGGGGCTAAATCGACAGCTCCTCCGGCGGCAAAATCGATAATCAATACATTAGCATCACCTAGGTGATGAAAAAGTAAACTTGTGACAAAAGAAAGAAAAAAATAGTGGTTGGAGTGCTTTCGACAGAATTAGCAACAGCAAGACAGAAGGGGAGGGGAATGTTAATACAATGAGATGCATTATTGGTGGGTCGAAGAAGCGTGAGTAATCAATCAATAAAAAAACTATTTGGGAGATGGGTTGAAGTAAACACTAGTAATCAAACGATGAGAATTAATGATGGAGGGAGTGGAGGAGAAACGACTAATAAACCAATTAGAAACATTGGCGAGTTAGTCATCTACTGGATGTGGCACGGGTGGGAGAGGACCTTAGGAAATGTAAGTTGACTTAATAATTTTAATAACAATGAAACTTTTAAACACGTTTATTGATGTTACCATATGGCATCTTATGAATCTTCAACTACTGTTTCGTATGACACAATATGGTGGCACATAATATTTCATTTGAAATGTGGTGTGACCCCATATGGTTTCTCCCCAGATTTACAGATGGGAATTGTGCGTCACCACATGGGTTTACAGCCCACTTTTACAAAAGCTTGCCAGGATGACTGGGGCTACTGGCGCTGCATGTGGTTACTAGGGGAAGTGAGAGAGGAGTGTGAGCCAAGCTCCACCACAGTTTAGTGTATGAACTGTTTGGTAGATAGCTCTAGCAGTCTGTACAAGCACGTGTTGTGCTCTATAGCTATATAAGGAAACTACTGAACAAATTATTGGGTTTTAACTCTTCTATGGCCTGGACGTATTTTGATACATGTTTGAGTGTATTTTGTACTGTTAGATATCACGTACTGTCATATACAAGTCACTAGTTTGCTCTATAGCAGTAACTGTGTACCCAATTGGTGTCTCAGTTTTGTATATTCGCGATACTTTGTTTACATTCGTATGCTTTATTTTCATGTTTGTTTACGAAGTTCTGTGTAATTTGTGAGTGAAATGGCTGGCAGAAGTATACCTCCACATCGTAAAAAATCGGGTTTAACCTCATCGTCAAGAAGAAATAGATGTACTTCTGACTCAGTCTGATGATGGTTTGGTCAAGGAGAAAACGCCCGATGACATATGTGCTTCCGAAACAATATATAAATACAGTTGTGACGAAATAATACTGACACGTCTTCCTCCGAATATATTGATAGCGGCAGTGTTTGTCCAGTGTAGGGAAATGCACAGAAGATAGATTAAGTCAAGAAAAAACAGCCAAGTATGCAATTTGATCGGGGCCATGCTATTGGAAATCGTAAAGTTTTTCCTGTATTTTCATATGATATTAATGTACCTTTAGAACCCAGGACTGCTACATCCTGTGAGTATTATAAATTATTTGTGTCAGAAAACTTATTGAAGTTATGGTAAACGAAACTAACATAAATGCACAGCAAACAATTGCAAATTCAATTCACAACTGAAGAGATCAAGTAGACTCAATGATTAATAGAATGATACAACTGATGATGAACAGTTTAAATCATTGGTTTTTAGGCTGTGGATAGGAATTGTTCGGTTACCTGCTTTGAAGGACTACTGGAGCGAAAGTATTGTTTACAGAAATTATGTCGCAAAAAGTGCCATGAATAGAAATAGTTTCCAGTTATTACTACGATTTTTACATTTTCCTGACAATCAGCAAAACAGGTCTGCAATTGATAAAATTCAAACCCTTCTTGACATGGTGCAAGGAAATTTGATGAAAGCAAAGACACCCGAAGTGGATCTGTTTATAGATGATAAATTGTTCCTTTCCGAGGTCATCTCAAGTTAAGGCATACCTTCCCGCAAAAGGTCACAAATATAGCATTAAGATTTTTAAACTTTGTGATTTCAGAGGCTACACATACTGGGTCAAAATCTTTGTAGGAAAGAGAACAGTGACAACCGATGGTGATCTTTCAATAGCAGTACAGGTGGTTTTGAACTTAATGGAACCTTATTTGGACAGTGGAAGATTTCTTTGTACTGATAATTCTACACATCTATTCAGATCATAGAAGCCTTGTTAGAGAGACAAACACATTTCGTTGGTACTGTCCAAAAAAATAGGCGGTGGTTTCCAAAGGAAGTAACAAATGCAAAACTAAAGAAGGGTAAAGTGAAAGCTAAGGAAAACAGTTCAGATTTTACAGTGCTTAAGTGGAAGGATCATCGTGATGTTCTAGATATGTCAACAAGACACACTGACAACATGGTTGATACGGGCAAGAAGAACTTAAACAATACAGCAGTAGTTAAGCCAGAAATAATCATGGCGCACAATTCAATGAAAGGAGGTATAAACATAGCAGATACTCTTCAATCGTATCATTCGGCACTAAGGAAAACAGTAAAATGCTATCACAAAGCAGCTGCAGACATTCTTTTTGGGACTTGCATTGTAAATGCTTTCCCTTTGTACAATAATTATTCTCAGAGAACTTCACGACAGAAGAAATCACTTGAAGAGTTTAGGAAATGCATAATATATGAACGTTTATTCCTATCTGATGACAAGATTCAGTGTAGACCAAGACGATCCAGTCACTACTTGCAAGAATGCGAGTGAAAAGAGAGTGGAAAAGTTTCAAGATAAGGCAACATTATTTAAGAATGAAATTAATAGGAATACATATTATTTATAGAGTAAAATTAATTTTACCATTGGTTTCTGGAAGAAACGAGGTCTGTGCTAATGTTGCTACAAGAAATTGGCGAACGAAAAGGGCCGTCAAAAGGCACTGCTTCAAGTAAAAGTGTCAGCACACAGTGTGAAACCTGCGAGGACAAACCATTCTTGTGTTTAGATTGTTTCGAGGAGTTTCAGAAACAGTGAAAATAACTTTGATATATTTTCATTACAGTGTTTCATTGCGGACACTTCGATACGGTATGTTTTCATTACCGTGTTTCATTACAGAAATTTTTATATGTTTTAATTACAGTGTTTTATTACACAACATGAAATTAGTTTTGGAGTCAACCAGGTATTTTGAGGTCGACCTGGTATGTTTGGGGTCAACCAGGTATGTTTGGGGTCAACATGGTATGTTTGGACATAACCAGGTGTGTTTGGGGTCAACCAGGCGTGTTTGGGGTTTAACCAGGTATATTTTGGTGTCAACCAGGTGTGTTTGGGGTCTACCAGGCGTGTTTGGGGTTTAACTAGGTATATTTTGGGGCATGTCATTCACATACTGCATGCAATTAATTAAATTATGTTTCATTTCAAATAGATAAATATCGTTTCTTCTGAATATTTTTCCATGAAAATAGACAGCAAATGTGTGACTCCATATGGCGTTTAACTGTGTGGATGATAGAAAAGTGGTAAGACACCTTATGGGTAAACATAGTGTAACATGCCAGGAAGATAGTTTTTAAGTTAGTTTCATAATGGTCTTATGAAAACATAATTATGTAAGCTCTTTCAAAAGCTACAGCCTCGGAACCGTAGGTATAATGAGGTATAAACACCCTCGGCACCACAAGTATAGTAAGCTGAAAATGGACATGGCACACAGGAGATAACTCTGTAATTTTGGCCTGGCACTGAACGTGTTTTCAATATTTTTTCAAACAAACGTTTAATAACAATTTGTTGAATTTTTTTTAAATAAAATTTTTTTTTTTAATAAATTTTTGGCTTTTTAGAATTTTTTGGGATTTTTTGGGTGAAAGATCTTCCAAGGTTACTGGCATGGAGTTAAGGTCAAGATCACGGGTCAAGGTTATCCAGATCTAAGATTGCGGCCGACCGACCGGAATGACAGAGCTGACAATCGGCTTCGACTCCGGTGTCCCGTGCCTTTGTCTCAGACTCACCATTTATATTCTACTCGTAATTTATAAACAATTTTACAATGCTTTACATCACTGAGTATTAAGTGCGATAATGTATTGCGTATTTACGTTAAACAAAAACAAATGTATGAGTTAGTTAAATATTTATAGTAATTTTTAACTGCAAGTCGGTATATTTTGAAATATGGAAACGAATTTTGCAAGTGCCCTCAATATATTGTCAAAAAATATTCGTTGGGTGAAGACATTTTTCTCTCGCCAGTATACAAACGTAAAAATGCTTCTTTTACTGAGCTGCGTTTTTTTTTTCAGTAGAACCATATGAATTACGGACTATAGTTTTAGATAGCATGTGTTGCTTACGGTTAAGGTTAAGCCTACCTCCACTTAAACGTTCAAACAGAAATTTACGGAAGGACTCGCGTCATTGCGAACAGCAGCATTTGGCTGCAAACGTAGCAAGTTTTAACATGGATTATACTACACGAACTGCTTTGTACTCCCCATAAAAAAACACTCATACAGTATATGCATCTTAAGAATCACAGTTATCATCTCATGAAAGACGTGAAACTAAAATAGCAATCTAAAAATACAAAGCTCCTATCATAGTCATTCAACGAAACAGCAAAGATGGTAAATGTATATTTTTCTCTTGTGAAATGTTACCTATAATAAAATACCAAAAATCAGTATTAATGATACATTTTTTATTATTTTTACAACATGTATCTAAAGGCATACACCACCTACAAATTATATATCATTTAATTGATAAATGTAACTAAATAGGTAAATAGTAATTTGTATTCTCTAATGCGGTGTGTATTTTTCAAGTTCCGTGCCTGCAGTAGGTCACAAAATCTAATATGCTTAATGACTTCCAACGTGCTCTTCGCGGTGTTTAAATTCCAAACAGATGTTGAAAACCACATTTTCTTGTGTTTGTAAACATAATTTCTGACGTAAGGACACAATTGTGTTTCCATGGTAGCGCACATAAACTGAACAACTTCCACATATGTTAGAAAAGTGAACTAATTCGTGTAACGGACAATAAGATAAATTAATATCACACTTCAGATTCATAAACTAATAAGCTCTCTTTAGTAAATACAGTGGAAAAAATCTTTAAATCATAGAAAGCATAAAATATTTTATTACAAGATTACATACATTTATTCATAATTTCTCAAAACATTTTAAATTTACACTTTTCAGGTGAATAGTAGGTATTTGTATCTTATTCATAGTTTGTATAGTGCATTTGAGAAGAAAGTATTTCTAGATGGTAGGGAAAGACAAAGGGTGTTAAGATAATATAGAGTTTAAGAGAAACAGCATCATAATAAAAAAAAACATCATCACATATATTTTTACTGAGTAACAATTCCATTCTTAATAAACATGAAAATGGGTTAATCATGTAATTTTAGACTACAGAATATCGCGAAGTATATGCATCGTACGACAGAAAGTGTTAAAGTATATCCTCACTATTTTTGAGGGCGTAATTCAAGCTCGCAAAAGTTAGCTCACCGTCGCCCTATATCTTTTGGGAGGGGAAATGGAGAAGGGAGAATATTTGAAATTTAAAATGGGAACCCCAATTTTTTTTTGCAGATTCGAATTCTACGTCAATACTCATGGAATATGTATTACAAACAGTTTTTGCGATTCGTTATGTATCACGCTGTACTCGGTGCTAATTAGATTAACTTTCGTTTCGTCTATTCGGAACAGTCGCATGCTATAATGCATTATGCTTCAATTTTGAAACATAATGCTGATGTAAGTAGTGTTTGCAGGGGCCCCCTTGCCCATCACCGTCGGGGAGCGTATCCAAATGCTCGATATGATGGCACCCGACATCGGTGAATTTAGTCATGTCCTTCAATTGATGGTACACAAAAATAAAATAGTGTTTGAATCACTTCCTTCACAAGTATTTCCGTTTCATTAGAATACGTTGTCGCGGGTTGTTGGAAATTTGATATACACCTAATTATGAGGAAACTCCACTAAAATGAATCTAGCGACCTAAGGTTTGTCAGTCTCTAAGGCCATTATACCGGACCATCACTACCAATCCAGCGACCTAAGGTTTGCCGGTCTCTAAGGCCAATATACCGGACCATCACTACCAATCCAGCGACCATTGTAATTGAGATCCCGTGATGCTACTGCGTAATGTTGTGTTAAATTACTTGGTAAGTCGCTGTTTGAGGCTTAAGTATTCAAACAATGTACGTAGGTCGACGACTTTCAAAAGGTCGCTGTATATTGCACCGTTGAAAAAACGCAAGCAGTAGGCTCGAAATCATAAAACTGCCCATTTGTAGCTACATGAGATACATGTAGATACATGAGAAAAGTAGATCAATATATTTTGCTAACCGTCGCGCTAAGAGAGTGTAGTCACTGTCGTTGTATGCTGTGGATTGTTCCTGTTTTCATGTCCATGAAGTTTATATTGATTCCTTTTACAGACACGAGGAAGGCTTCAACATTGCAATCAACTCACATGTTTAGCTGTAATATATTTGCTAACTATTTACACGATTCTGTTGCAAAATTACTATAGTGTTTCTATGACGACAAATTAATGCCACTTATTTATATAGCACTTTCGTATACTTCGTATGCTACATGATTTTCAACGATAACAGTCAACAGTAAAGGTTGTGTCGTCTGTATAATTATTAAGGCTCCTTATTACAGCTACACTGTGCACTCTAGTATCGTAAATGAATATTAAGACCACTTTACATTTATGGCGAGAAGTACTTTAACATGAATTAGAAAATTATTATTTTGCACCAATAAAAAAATAGCGCGAGCGAAGATGGGGTCGATGTGGAAGAGATTTCCCACCATTCAGCACGAAGCGTAACCACACAATCTCTGTCTTTTGCAAATTTCTGCATTGATGTGTGTAGTCCTTCCTTTCTGTTTGTACAAGCATCAAAAACTCTCTGTAATTGTATTGTGGTGACTGTTTCAGAGTCTGCTTTCCACTTCCACACCTGGACCCCCAAGGCAGGCGAATCATTGTGATGCGACCAGGGAAGTACCCGCCCTCTCTAGAAATGCTGAACCAGGCCAACAAACTGACGTACATGCTGATGGAAATACTCCTTCTTGAGGACGACAACAGCACAATTAAAGGAATGGTCACGCTGCTCGATCTCAGCAATGTCACTTTGGGTCACATGACGCTCATGTCGCCTGCTACGATTAAGAAAATGACCACTGTCTTTCAGGTTAGTTAAAGAAACTATCTTAGCTTGAGCAGTCTTAAATAAACACATTTAAAGCCAAGCAATTAAAATATGTTGCCTGTAAATGCACATGATTAAACGGCATCAACATCTAGCATACCTGGAATAATGTTGGTAGCAAATAAGTAAAGCAGTTGCATGTTTTTAACTACTTGTAAAGAGTGTTAATTTTAAATGCGTGACAATTAAAAGTGTTTTTATTTTTCACATTTATAAAAGGAAGAGTATTTGCAAAATAGTAACATGGTTGCATTTAAGGAAATATAATAGATTTATTAGTTCAAATTTGCGAATTAGTATCGTGCTTGCATTTCTAGAAATTTCGTAGATCTACTTATTCGCCGCTTGGATGACAGTTACAGTTGGTGGCACAAGAGCGTACGGCCCATAGTTTAAAAGTGAAGAATCTAGGCAACGGGAGAGTGATATTAGTGTATGTAGGGGAGACACGAGCATGATGCAATGATGGACCAGGTAGAAGTGTGCTCGTCGAAAGAGTTCCTGCATCTGCTCTGTGAAAACGAGACTCAGGGTTAGGCCATCAAGACGAGTACGAAAACTCATTACTGTCAAGCTGCAAGTGTGATCTTGGACCAGTGCAAGACCGTGAACGGCCAGCCGAATATTTTCGATTGCACTTGTTTCAGTCGACGACAGTAACATCAGCAAATTGTTAACACATTTCAGCGGCGTACATGTGACAGCGATATCGCTGTTATCGTTAACACATTCGAGGTGGAAAACGTTGGGGTTTCCTTCGATTTCATTAGAATGTTACATAGCGTGATTAATCGATCGTTTACCCTGACATTTGGTTTCGCTTAAATATATTAATAATTATTAACTTGGGAAAGTAAAACAAAACACCATTGTTCGATAAGGTTTGACGTCATGCTTAGTAACCTGTAATTAAACAGATGAGAGCCACTAAATCTTGGTTATCGAATGACGGTGTGGATGAACAATTAGAACAACAAAGTCTCAAAAGTTCGCTTGGTAACCTTCTTTTCGACATGGGTATACGCTGCAACGCTATAGTGAAATACACTGACGGAACCAAACATCGGAATAAACGTTTTCTGGTTTTGCGCGTGTGCAAAGTCCGTTCATGGGACGTTCGGTGTCATGGCATGACATGCCTATGCGACAGCTCTGTCGTACTATCGACTGCCGTGAAACAGTGCTCCGTGCTGTTAGCTAGTTCTCTGCTGTGTCCACAGAGAGCGCGCATAGCGCCACTGTACCGCGGAGCCAGTTCACGTAGCAAGACTCCAAGCATAGCAAGTCGGGCTGCTTCAGGTTAGAGTTGAAGCGGATTTTGGTTGCAATCTCCCCGTAACGACGTCAGTGGTTGTTACAGCAGCACCTCAAGCTTACCTGTATTTGTTTTTTCAAGCGGAGTATGATTGCGCAAGCTAGCGGGACTTGTGACATTACCAATGGTATCATACGTTTGAATATAAATATTAAACTATATGCATTATTCATAATATTATTACGATTTGGGCACAAAATAATTAAGGATATCTCGTTAAATGTACTTTATCCTTAATTTTTCCCCATTTGTATTGTTGTATTGTTGGTATTGATATAATATATCAATAAAATATTGATTGTATTGTGGCTATGGGGTACGCGATGAGTTCACTGAATCTGATTTATGCTTAGTAACCCACCACATGAAATGAATGACGTTATATCATTATGGAATGCTATGAGTACCGCCCCATATTTATCCTGTATAGAATTTGTATAAATGGAGGAAAGCATCGATACAGTCGACCATTGCCACAAATACCCTTAACACATTCACGATGTGGCAGACGAATACTAGAGATTGCGGTGCAGCCGCTCGCCTTGACGCCGAGGAACGTCGCCAAAAGGAGCAACGCCGCATAAAAGAAGAAGAAGAAGCGAGGCGTAGACAAGAAGATGAGCGAGAAGACAGGAAGCGGCAACGAATAGAGCGGCTGCAACCCGGACACAGCTCGATGCAGTGTGCACTAACGCAGCGTCAGCAGACAGAACGAAACTGATTAAAGTGGTGATCTCTAGTTTCATACATCATGATTTGTTAATGCGTTAAATATCTATACATAAAAACTTGTACCTTGTTTTATATTCTTTTTATTTCAAAGTGCATAATAGGTTAGCGTTGAAATCTGAGCTGTCATGTATTTTTTTTACAAACATCACGAAACATCTGTTTTCCTACGTGACATTATCATATGCTACACTTCGTAACACGATTGTAGGTGTAACGTGACACGCTATGCAGCGATATGTAGCTATGGCGCACGTTACGTGAAGTTGGTAACAAAACAGTGCATCATTTGTACATACTACTTTACATCTCGATGAAGTTTTGGATAACGTCCCTGTCATCCTGCAGTAATAATATTACAGAAAAAATGAAAGGACACCTGCTTGAAACACTTACCTATTACATCATTACAATCTGACTGAATACATAAGCGATGCAGTGTCAAATCTAGAACTATTAGTAAGGTACACACCTATATTAAACACTCGCGTATGTCTCGGTAATATTTTATGAATGTTGAGATCGATGTCGCATTCCATTGCGCCATTTGTTGGGAAAAATACGAGCGTACTCCAGCCAACATTCCGCATTTGCCTTACGGCCCATTGGACAAGATGCGCCCACTAGCAACACATGCACTTCGAACATGCGCTCACAGTAATGCAGTTCGGACTCTTGTAGTAGAATCGCACGTTCCAGGAAACACAGGAGCCACATCTGTGCGTGCTCGCTACAGTAGTGATGCTCGTTGTAACGGAGATCCACACCCTCTTCATCTTCTGGGGTGTTGTGCCGACAGGCGCAGGAGGAAACTGCCAATTTTTTCCATTAAGATAAAAACATTAGTTCTTCATTTGGCGCTACCATATATAAAATTATTTACACAGAAGGTTCCGTTTATACAGATTTGATGGTTTTAATAGATACTGTATGCATACAAGGTTCAGTTGAATCTGGTCACATGGTTTATAAAATGTATCATACCATGCTAGAATGTCTATGCCCACCATTTTAGAAATAAGTGTTTGACTTACTTTAAAATAACATTTAACCATGCCTGCCATATAACACAATCGAAAAAAAGTCTCCCCGTGTAGGCAAACTTTATGGGGAAAAATAGATATTACCAGCATACAAAGTTAATTTTTAATTTGTTACGTGGTTTCAGAGTTTATGCCTAAGAAGCTGGCATGGTTATATGACCGTCGTCTTGAAATATATACATTTATGTGGCCTGAAATAGTGTAGTCCTCTCACGGTTACTTCCAACTTCTCTGAAGCCCACAGATATTTATACTTCCAGAATATCCCTCCACCTCATGCAAATAAGGCTTAACCGAGTCTAGAAAATTACACCAATGGGACAACGCACCGCATGCGTGTCCACGAAGTGTAATAACAATTTGCGTTAATAACAATTTCTTACTAGGCTCTCCGTTTTTGTTTATATTGATTATATATTAAATATTATAATTTATATGTAAACTGTTAGTTTAGATTAGTTTAAACAAAAAAAAACCTTTTTATGTTAAAAGAAGAATAAAACGCTTCTAGCAATTTATATGTTTAAGACAAACCATACACATCCTACACGTGGTGATTTTTAAAAGGTATAGCAAAAAAAGTATGGATAATCCGCGATAATTACACTACTTTTTCACCAGAAATGATAAGAATCTGTTAATTGTTTTACAGGATATCACATAAAATTTTCATTTGTTCATGTGGCAATATCTTTAAAATGGTGAACAAAAGCGTATATGTATTGGCATATAAGATGCTTGTAAAAATTACTTTCAGTCCACAAAGTATGGCAGAAATTGGATGAACGGTATTGTAAATATGGCAACTAAACATAAAATATTTGTATGGCTGTCTTTTTTAAAATAAGTGCCTGCCTACTAAATTTGCATATTTGATATGATCTGCCATAGTTTTCATGCGTGCCAAATATGTTGATACTCGATTGAGTATTTTTTTATATATATAATATAATATCGTTCTTCTATCGAGTAGTACTATCTAACATCATGGTGGACTAACGCTAATATATATTTTTATAATTAATGCTTACATGGTGTTTTGTCAGCATACAAAATTTGGTTAAAATATTTTTAATAGTTCTTGAGACATGGCTTATAATACATACAATTTTAAATCACCATCATTTTGAAAGTAATTATCTGGCATGGTCGAAAATATAAAAGTCGGATGTCTGTGCTACGATCTGTATGTGTACCGATTTTGTTGATATTATGTTCACGCGTTCAAAAGTATTTAGGGGAATACACTCAGACACACATGTACTCTCTCTCACACACACCACATTCACACACAGGCACACCTACAGAAAAGTGATCCCATAAGCCAATATTTCCTTCGGAATATTATAAAAAAAACGGGTGTTTAAAATTTCTTATATTTATTTTGTAAATTAAAAAATTGTACTAGATATTTTACGAAATAAAAATGAAACTTTCAATATATTTTTAATTGTTTCATTATGCGATGGACTTATGAGATGTAATGAGGTCAGTTAGACATTACAATATATCAGACTAATCATAGCGAAAAACACAAAAAACAAGATTTCATATTGTTAAATCTTATACGTCTCCATTATAAGGCGTGTGATTTATATCACTGATCGATATTCCATTATCTTTGTGTAGCTCATGACACGAGCCTTATGGAATACCATCGACATAATTTACCCATAAATACAATAAATATTCTTACCGTTAATTTAAATTATCAAAACAAGCATCGAAATAGTTTCCCCAAAAGAAATATGATCTACTCAGTCAAACAGAAAATATATCTACGCATAAAAACAAACACCCAAGCTCACTAATCACTTAACCGAGTATGTACATAAACATCACATACAGAAACAAAAAGATCACCAAAACATGTGCCACCTACCCAAAATGCGCGTGATCTACCCATGAGACCATATTGTTTAACTAGTAATGTGCATAATTTCCCCATGCAAATACATCTCTTTAAACATGTATATAATCACCCATGTCATACTTCCCAAACATACCCATAACTTACCCTTATGTTTTGCATATACCCAATCGTTTATGTATGTATATAAACACAACCAAACGCATACATCTTCTACCTAGTAACCTTCATTATCTTCCCAAGCAAAGCACCCACTAAATCTACCCAAGCGTACACACAACGCTCTTAAGCATCCACTAACACAAGCAGCCCAGAATTTACCCAAGCATTGACATCATCTTTCCAGATGTACACGCTACTAAACTAAGTAAACACATCCACATCATCTGTCCAATAATACGCATTATTTACCTGAGCAGACACGTTTATTCCCCAAATATAAATCATTTAATGGGCGTGCATAAATCAACCGAGGCACCACAATTATCAACCCAAGCATAAACACAACCTACCCGAACATGCCCATCACCTTTCCAACAAACTCATTATCTACACAAAATATAAAAATGACCTGCCGAACTCTACCAGTCGTACGCATTAACTCTCCAATGCTATGTTTTATTCCTCCATCCTGCCACATTATTCACCCAAACCCTCACATTTGATTGTGACATGTCTACAATTTCTTCATAATTATACAATGGCATAAACATATAGCATCCTATAAATTTGTCAAATATTTGCCTTGTGCAGATTTGTAGAATAAGTATCCGCCATGCTAGGCAATACATACCTGCTTTTCTGAGCACTGGAGAACATATTTAGAAGCGGAGTTGTATGCAAATGCACATTTTTGTTGCATACCTATGATCATTCATAGTTGTTTACCTAGCCATTTTTCTGTTTTGTACAGTTTTTTTTTCAAAGTTGAATATCTGTGCACTTCTGCAGCCTCATACCTGGTCCCTTACATATTCGCACTTTTATAGTCGAATATCGGCATACTTGTGTTGTAATATACATGTGAGCTTGCATAATGTTTTACCTGCGATATTAAGTAGCTGTGTATATTGGTGCCTTTGTTGTTGCATAGCTGTGTGCTCGCATATTTACATACATGAGTGCTTCAGTAGCATATGTACGTGCGCTTGTGCAATTTAATGTTGTGCACTTCTGTATTCGCATACCTGTGCGCTTGTGAAGTTTTATATTTCTGCGCTTGTAGGGTTTCATACATGTGTCCTCCTTTAGCGGTTGATAAGTGCGCTTACAGAGTTTAATAGCAGTATGCTTATGTAATTTCAATAGATGTGCGCTTACCTAGTTTTATTCTGTGTGCATATTAAGACATGCGCGCTTGCATTGTTGCATATTTAAACCTTTGTGTAGTTAGATACATGTATGTTTGCATAGAAGTATATACGTGCACTTGTAAAGATGTTCACCGGTGTGCTTGCGTAATAAATTGCATACTTGTGTGCTTGCAATTTGAATACACTATTGTTACATTATGTGAGAACAGTCGTGAATGTGTTTCAGGATGGTTACCCAATCAGATTGAAAGGTGTCCATTACATCAACACCCCACCACAGTTTGACGTCATTTTTAACATATTCAAGAGTTTCATGAAGGAGAAGTTGCGGAAAAGAGTAAGTCGTAAATGCTTATTTGACATTCAAAGTAAAGTTTACTATTATCCCTAAAGTGTATAACATTTTCAAGGTACGTCTCTACCTCTACTTTCAGTTGTATGTCCATGGAAGTAACATGGAATCCCTCTACGAACATCTGCCTAAAGACGTATTACCGGAAGAATATGGAGGGAAAGCAGGGTCCATGGATGGTATAGCAGGTAAATAGTGTATTTTCTTCTTACATTTAAAAGTTTTTATTTTACTCCAACTACATTAATGAACGGTATTTACGAAACGAAGATGACCGCTAAAAGTTTCAAATAAATAATATAAATATTGAAAACGCACTCATTGAAAATTCGACCGACATTTGCCTTGAACCCAAATGAAAAAAAACTGTTATCCAAACAATGACTGCCTATATGCGAGGTGAATACCATTCTCCATACCGAATACCTCGTCACGTATTTAAATATTATTGACTTGATTATGGGCAACCTTACAAAATTCTATATCAAATTATTATTCTATTAAAATGAACAACGGGTTTAAATATACAGTTGTGTTTGTAAAAAATTCAACACTATGAATTTAACATCAGAATAAAATAAAATTTATTTCAAATATTATTAACAGTATAACCAACAAACCATTACAGTTTCAGATCAATGCAACAACATCACTTTTAAAAATAAGAATGTTTTAATGCGTCTGCGAATTACAATAATAGCTTCTACATGCCACCGTATAGAGTAAAACTGTTTCTGACTGCGCTCTTCGAAGATCGTCTGCCATGCTGCTGCTACACAAGTCCACATTCAATCAGTATTAACTGCCGCACAGATGCTGAATTACCATAGTCATATTGAGCGAACATACATGCCAGGGAAGAAACAGTACCTCCCTTGCTCCGAAGAAAGCCTGGACATTTCTGGAAACATGTAGCCGAGCATTGTATTATTGCAATATGGCTTCAGAAGTATGCTGAAGTAAGAGAACGACTTCAGCTTCCACAAATTCCTAGATGTAGAGGTTTCTGTGTAAAACGATCGGTCTCTGGGAAACAGGTTTGTTACATCGTGACATTTTGGCTTGTACAGAACATACTGCTACGAGGGTGATGCGTGTGTAGAACAAGTAGATAGAAGAGGATCGTACGCAGCGACGAGCGGGTAATGAACCACGCAATGTGACCACAGCACGGTATGACCACCATCTTACCTGCATTGTCTTAACGGACCGTACAGCATCGTCCACAATGTCGGCTCGACACTGGAGCACTGCAACGGGTGTAGACCTGTGTGATCGTCCACAATGTCGGCTCGACACTGGAGCACTGCAACGGGTGTGGCTGGACCGGTGGCACGCATGCTTCCATTGACCAGAAACCACAAACGCGCCAGACTGCAATGGGCACATGAACACCGTCGCTGGCGTGCTTGGTGGCAAAGTGTAATGTTTTCTGACGAGTCCCGCTTCAACCTGTCCTACAGTGATGGCCGCATACGTGTTATAGGCTATCGTAGTGCATAACGGACAAACGCCAAGAGTGATGGTTTGGGGTGCCATTGGATACAACATGCTATCTCGACGCCTATGTATTGAGGGCTATCTGAAGAGCAACCGCTACATCAGGGAATTTTTAGAGCCCAATGCACTGCCCCTCCTTCAAGCAACTCCACATGCCATATTTTAACAGGACAATGCTCAGACACATGTGGCGAGGAATGTGCAAGCCTTCTTCAATGAACGACGCATACCACTGCTTCCCTAGCCTGCACGTTCGCCTGACATTCGCCCATCGAGCATGTCTTGGATATTGTTGGTCAGTGACTTGTTCGTCACGGACCTCCAGTAACCAATGTTTATTCTTAGTGGACTCGCGTACTAACCGCGTGAAGGGAGATTCCCCAGGAACGTATCCAGGTCCTCTTTGATTCCATGCAACGACGTTTATGGGCTCTGATTGCACCACGTGGGAGCTTCACGCCATACTGAATTTTCAAGGGCGGAGATCAGCTACATTTCTATAATTATAATCAATTGTAAATTTTCATGTACCTAATCTGTGGTATAGAGTTAATTTTGATATATATGCAAATTACTTATTTTCATTATAACTAGATCTTTATGCAGTAGGGCCAAAATGCAAAAAGATTATTGGCATTAGTTTGAAAATACTGCTTTATTTAAATATTTATTTCAAAAACTGGTACTGAAAAATAACTTAAAAAATCACCATTATTTTAAAATTACGCACAACGAAATTTTTTTTTGTGTTTGTTGCAAACTAGCACACTAAGTTTATTAGTGTAACACTTCGACGCTCACTAGAAATAAAGATAATTGGCAATGCAATATTTCGTTTTCTATATTTGTAACACATACCATTCAATTTGTAGGCATTTTCTGTGACAAATTTTTCCTCAGATATGTATATTTTTACGCCTCACGGTATGACACGCCAAAATCTTCTCTGTTTTTGTTATGTACAAATAAAATAAACCAAACTATTTGAAGAAAACATTACAAGGACAACAGGGCTAACGGAAATACCTTGTTTTAGTTGAACCTAAAATAGGTTAACAAAAGTTATTTTAGAAAATATCAAGGGCAGCAACAAATTAAAAAAATATAGAGGACTTTCCTTACTTTCAGAAATTTTTTGATAATGTAAAAACATTTCTTTGCGCGATTTTTTATACGTCTTGAAGTATCTTTTAGCATTTTATTTCAGAGTGAATTGTCTCATTTCTGTACATAAGTTATTTTTACTATCTACGCATTTATTAAACAGTAATTACCTTTTGAGACGTATTTACGGGGAAAACGATCTACTAAAATTTTTGAGGAAAGATGTCTAAAAGTACAACAGTATGTGATACTAATATAAAATACCATATTTTGGTAGTAAACGCATTTTACATTTCTTAATATGGTACATTACAAAATTATTTATACTGTATCGAAAGTAGAATGCAAATTCTGTTGATTTTTACGGGTTAAGTAGGTGAAGTGTGATGTCGGATTAAAGAACTCGGGCAGTGGCCATGTTGGATATTTGTTGCCTTTACCTTGAACATAAATGTTTACGAACTACACAAAGTGATCTTACCTATACTTATAATTATAAATTACATATATTTTTTAAGATTTTAGCAATATTATTTAGTAATTTATATGGAAATAAATTGAACCAGAAGTTACTAATAACAAATAAGCCTACTTTCCTCTAAATTGGTGCAAATAAATTTCAGTGAAGTTCTTAAAAGTAAAGATGGTAGGTGGGCATTGATGTCTCATTGACAGCAATGTCATAAGGGATGAAACTGATAACGTGCGAAACAGTACCAAGACAATTACAATAAACGAGTGACTTACCCGGGATTCTAATTCAGAAAAAATAGTAAAATTAAGCTAGAGTGCAATAAACTGCTTCACGGAGGTAAGATTGGAAGCATGAACTTATGATGTAATCAGTCTAATTTTATGAATGATAAGGTTTACTAACCTGAAATATATACACAGTCATAATTTTGAAAATACGTGTCTGAGCAAATAAAGACATATAAGTGTACATAACCTACCATAACACCACTTGTGTGAAAAAATTTTGTGGAATTTGGTTTATTGGTACCCTAGATAAAGCATGAAAGATTATTTTCTTAATCGGTTCTACCTTACAATATTGCCTCAAAAATGTTCTTTATACTACGTGTCTAATAGATACTGTAAACCAAAATGTTTGTTTGAATTTGGTTAAATTGATAAACAGATATCCCAAATAAGTCGTAGTGTAATTAAAACATACCTCCAATCTTGTGCTGTCATCCATGCAGCAGTATGATATTCCCTAACTATAGACATTTGCCTATCTCATAAACTTTATTCTCCTGATAAAATCTTGTTCAATTGTCCTTTATCCGTACACATTTTTATTTTGTAGTTTTTCAGTGGAAGTCAGTGTGAAATTTTATACTTAAATAATGATGTGTTGCCAGAACAACTATAGAGTTTTCCCCACCACGTTAATCAAAAAATTCCGTTTCTCTTCCAAAATTCCCGTTTTCATACAATTACATTTATATATTACAGTCAGAAGTAAGAGCTTCATAGACGTAGGTGATGATCTGTTTTTTAATCAAACTGCCATCGTGTAGGATAAGATTTGTTTTACTAAGAAAAATCATGTCAATTATGGAAGTTTTATCACAATATGCAGTATACTGAACGGTTATAGCATTGGACTATGTTTTATTAGATATTTGCACATTAGTTCAATTTATGGCAGTCAGGTGGCTGTCTCGACAGGCAAAACATTTCAATTGTTAAAATTTTGGAATACGTACTTTTGTTGTAAATATCCTTAACTTACATGTACCTCAGCCGAAGAGGCAGATAACATTGTTGAAGATGTGGATGACGAGACTCTCAAAATTACGATGGCAAAACAGAAAAAGCTGATGCATGGTTGGTGGAACAGAAGTGGAAGTCGGTGGCCCTGTCCGAGTCTCAGGCGATGATGCTGCTGCTGGGACCTCGTACTTTCTCTCCATCAATATTGTCAGCTCTAGTAACTAGCCCAGACGATGCGTATTTGACTGTTTTTGCCTTATATCTTCCCAAAACTCCAAACTTCGATCCGTAAAATTGCGTCTGGAAAAAACTTTAAGAGAAGTAGTATGCTACATTACAGGGTTCAATTTGAAGACTTATTTACATTCCCGGGACAGTCTGTGCGAACCTTTGTATTTTGCGACCTTAATCTGTATAACATCTATGCATTTATAAGATTTTTAGTGTTAATGTATGGAATTTTGTTATTATTTTAGTTAACTAAATATATAAAGATAAAAGTTTTAATGGGATTTTCATAAAAAAAATTTTTCGTGTAATGAACTTATCAATTAATGAATAAAACTAATATTATATACAACTTTTTTTTAAACCGATAAAAGGGTGTACATGAAAAACACAATATATAAAAATTATCAGGGTGCAATTTTTAATATTGATTTGAAATTTAGTATACCGATCTTGTGTAAACAGGGTCCAAAGATTTTCAAAATATACTTAGGTATGACATGACCATGCTTATTCTACCACATTAAATATAAAGCAGTGCATATATGGCAGAAAACAGCAGTGCATTACATAGGGCCACATAAGACATAGGACGCCTACGACCATCATCGACAAAAGAGAACGCATTTGTCCCTTATCGACCATCCATTGCAATGCCAGTACGCTGTAAACCTGGGCCCTTTTAATCATCGGCTTCGCGAATTTGGACTTGGCGACGTCTGCCTCGATGACCACAGGACCGATATAAGGCTCTTTAACAGCATGACAGATAGTGCAAAAATTGGCATAGACTGCCTGGGAAGACACAACGCTGGGTGACAGCGATCTCTGCGAGTTTATGTGCTGGTTCTACCCCATTAAATGGCGCAACATAATCGGTCGAGGAACAGCTCACGAGTATGTGGTATTGGCAGTGAGTTCTCCGATGTCCAATCATCTGGTTAGAAGATTCACTGGACCCAACCAGTGTCAGCAAGGTCTTTCTGTGTAGACCGTTGGGCAATTCATGCACGAAGTAAAGGCACTATTACTTCGATGCTGGCGGGAGAGAAATTTTGCTGCGCGCATGTGAAAAACAGCTGACTTTCGAGGCTCGCAACATTATATCATCTACTGGCTCGGTTCGTAGAGAAAAAGCGAACATCTCTGGTGCTATATTCTAATAACACCGCAAATTGCTATGTATGTGTGTAGGTAGCATCCCAGTATCTGTATTTGTCGTGACACTCGCATAAGTGTTTGCATGGTGAAGTGTGTACACCATCAACTAGTGTCTGGCAGCTGACTGAGTGTAGACTATAAGAACAACTGGCAGACCTCAATGCTCCGATAATGCTAGTTTACTTTGCGTCTTGTCATGGACAGGGTTTTACTAGTTTGTAATATAGAATTTATTTAGACGAATATAAAATTATAATAGAAGCAGAGAAAATTAATTCATGAAAATAATTTTCATGTACATTATGCTTTCAATAGTTGGAACCACAGTACATCTGAGATCAATTAAAGATTATAAACGCCACACATTTCTTATGTCTTCATGTATCGAGATGAAATCATTCCTCTAAATTTACAATTGCATAGGTTTGTAACAAAATTTTTTAATCAGTATTTGTGTGGGTGCATCGTGTACAGCTTTAACAAGATTTCATATTTGTTAAAATTGGATTTACAATTAGTATATTTAATTTATAAGATATGAACACACGTATTAAAATCTTAACCAAAAGTAAATCTCCAAAATTTTAACAATGTACAGATATATGATAATACATTATAATCTTTTTCCAGTGGAGTCAAAAAAGAAGATGGAGAGCTATCGAGAGTGGTTTCTTGAAGATGAGAAGAATGGCGTTAATGAGAAGAAGCGGATAGGCCAACCGAAGAACTATGATAACATATTCGGTGTTGAGGGATCTTTCCGGTCTCTCAATGTTGATTAATAGAGTGACTGGTGACTAAATAAAAACGTTAATAAGATTTTAATTTCTGTATGGTGTGTATGATGTTCCTCTAACAAAAACAATTAAACTTTAATTTACAACATTTTTAAACTGATTTTTTAAAGATTCTTTAATGCTTAATTTTATATATACTTATGTTCAAATAAATTTTTTTCTGTTTCAGAAAACAGTATATATGACGATCGTTACTCAACAATTTATTTGATAATATTTTCGTGCATGTTGTATAATAATTTTAATAATATTATTATAAAGTTTATACGTAAACCATTGCCTCTCACATATATAAAAACTGCATCAATAAAGAAGTTAGACAAAAAATTACTTTATTTTTTGTCCTACAGCTTATAGTTTGAGAGCTATGTGGTCTGTCCGCGTATTAAACCTTGCACATATATTATCTCTTTTCTCCCGAAATGGAAGACGAATGGATAATTGAAGTTAGGCTACACTTTGAAACATATAATAAATGTAATCTAAAATTGAATACTTCTGATATATGGAAAGGCAACGAAACCTGTTCAGAAAAGGAAGTAACACGGTTCATATATATCGTAATATTTGCACAGTGGAGAGAAAACATATAGCAATTACGTCACTAATATCTGGTAGCATAAGGTATAAGGACCAAAGCGAATTCTAACAAACATATTTTCACGACCAATGGCAGCATGCGAGATTGTTTTAATTAAGTGGAGTCAGTGCATGTTATTTTGGTAAAGAATCCTTTTAGAGGACTTACAAAACAGGGAAGAATCATACTTATTAAATTGATTTCCCAATCGTTATGCCAAGCAGATAGAATAATTGTACAACAATACAATAAAAAAATTATTTGACAATTTTGTGATGTGGGCAACTTTATAAGCTAAATAGTGAAAGCATTGTTCCTTCGGATCGCAAGGTCTCAGTGGAGATATGTGGGCATCTCTTAGCATTGAGGTTTTTAGTTGAATTCGGTTGTTTGGTATGAATGTGGCATAAAAACGTTTATTTTCTTATTTGATGCTATCGTACAAAATTGCCAAAAAAGTGGCTCTATGTATGCTGCTTCTATTATGTACTGTCTACATACAAATTTTCGTTGAATTTGGTTGAATTATTTAATACAAGCAGCAAACATAATTAAAATATTTTTGACAATGCAAATTTGAACATCGTTGTCTGACCCATTTAAATCACGCAAGTTTACATGAACTTCTGTAGCATTAATGGTGTTCCAGTTTGGTGCAAATTAATTGAAATGTTTCTGTGTAGCGTTTCGTGGGAAACAGTTGATTGGTCCTAGAGATATGGCATAAAACCGGCATAATTGGCATATGGCGAAATCATAAATGGAGAACAAAAAAATTATGTAGTAATACATTCTATGTTTTTATACTGCCAATATTCAAAGTTAATTTAAAAAAGATTACAGAGCTTCGTAAATAAGGCACACAAAACCAAAATGATTGCATAGCCGCCATTCTGAACATAATAGTGACCTACTAATGTATATGTATATATATATATATATATATATATTGCTTACCACAGCAAAACATCTTCGCCAAATTTTGCAAGAATTGGTTAATAATTTCCCGAGATATGAGATAAAAAATTTTTTATTAGTATGGCTAGCATACAAATTCGCAGAGAAATGAGCGAGGCCCTTCATAGTCAAATAATCTTGTTGTAATAGGCACTGCCAGCATAAAAAATATTTTTTAAATATTTCGTTGAGATAATATACTGAGCAAAAATATTGCCTGACTTTCTTAAAACATAGAAGTTTAAACAACCTTCTGAAGTTCGATTTTTTTGCAATATTTGGTTGGAAATTGTCAATATTTTCTCAGACATGCCTTAAAAACTTTATTTTTCATTTTTCTATATCTTACAAATGGAAAACAAAAGATGCTCAGTGTAGCTACATATGATGGTTATAATATATACTACCAGCATACAATGTAAAGTTAGAATTTACATCATGGTTTCGACGAAATAACATTCTAAACTAAAAATGGATTTATTGTCGCTATTTTCAAAATAAGTGTCTGACATGATTAAAAAATACCCCTTAACGTCATATGCCTCATAACTGCTTGTTTGCTTGATTTGATAGGAATTTTTTAATTGTCTCCCGATAAAAAGAAATAATAACTTTTTTATTCGCATGGCACCATATTACAATATGGCTGACAAAAGTTGCTCCATGTAGATACAAATGACAGTTGTAATATCCACTGGCGGCATACAAGGTAATGTTGGAATTTATTACATATTTTCGAAGATATAGTGATGTAAGCAAACATTTTTATATGACCGCCATATTGAAAATAAGTGTCTAATATGATTTAAACTTATCACTTAACATCATCTGAATCAGTACCACTTGTTCGCCAAACTTGGTAGGAATCGGATAATTATTTACCGAGTTATGACATAATAACTTTATTTAATCGTATAATGCTATCTTACTAAATTGCTTACGAAAGTGGTTATTTGTTGGAATAGAGCTTGTAATATATTGTTTCACTATAAAAAATTAAGTCGAAATCGGTTAAATGGTAAGGCAGATATACTATATAAAATTAAAACATTTGATTGCCCGCCCTTTTGAAAATAAGTGACGAATCAAGTTTAATCACTTACGATTAGATGGCCTACCACAGTATTACTTACATTCCAAGTTGGATGAGAATTGGTTAAATACCCAAGTAGCAAATAATAAACAGTAACCAGTTTGCCAGGTGTTGAAGGTGGTGGGAAACGATCTCATTTATGCCTGTCAGAATACATATATTGTTGACATTCACGCCATATAAACAAAAGTGGCATTACCTATTTTTCAAATAATATCAATATGCGACACTGTTATCACAATAGTTGTTAGAATTCAACAGACGCCCCTGAAGTAAAACATAAACGAAATACTATATGGGAAAAATAGCTGGGATAATATTATCATAATTTTTATAGCCATTTACGGTATGCCAACTGTTATTTACTGCTGGGGACAAAGTAGCAGCAAGCATGTGGGCCACTCATGATATACCAACTGTTGTTTACTGACACGGATGTAATATTAATAAAGTAATGTGGTCACTCATGGCTTGCCATCTGTTGTTTACTGCTGGGGACCTAGAAGCAACAAGCTTGTCGGCCGCTTATGATATGATATACCAACTGTTAGTTACTGCCACGAATGTAATATTAATAAGGTAGTGGGGTCACTCATGGCATGTCAACCGTTGTTTACTGCTGGGGACCTAGAAGCAACAAGCTTGTGGGCCACTCATGATATGATATACCAACTGTTAGTTACTGCCACGAATGTAATATTAATAAGGTAGTGGGGTCACTCATGGCATGTCAACCGTTGTTTACTGCTGGGGACATAGAAGCAGTAAACCTGTGGGCCACTCATGATATACCAACAGGTGCGGCCTTAACCATTGCGTGGCCATGGGCGGTAGATCCCTGCCAGGCCGTTGTCTTTTGTGCAAAGTATGTGAATCGATAGTAAGTATTAGATCTAATAAATAAATGTTGATTTCTAAAATATTATATTAGAATATTTATAAAAGTTAAAAAACAAACATAAAGATGACAAATTATTTAATGATGATAAACTAAGGTACACAAATGCCGTAAAAGATATACGCAGGAATTTAAAAATGTTGTTTGCGGCTTTTCCTAATACTGAAATCTTTAACTAAAGCACAATAATCTAACGAATGAGCTACGTCATTTTCATTTGAAAGAATATCAATGCCTGAAAGTCGATCTTGTGTCGTCAACATCCTCAAATATGTTTTAGTAATTTTTAACCTCGAAAAACCCCTTTCTGCAGATGCAACTGTCACAGGTGTGGTGACAATAATTCTCAACACTACTTCGATAGTGGGGTACATTTCAGTAAAAAATTTTTCTATTGTATATTTCAGCACCGAGATTATCTCATCGCTTCCTTCATATACACGGATAAACATATTCAGTTCTTCATACAATTCATGTCCATCAATATCAGATATGTGTCCTACTGTTAGAGATATTTGCAAGTCGCTGAATTGCTTCAAAAGTTTACAATGACTAATTTCCTTTAATCTTTTTATGTTATAAATGAAACCAAATATGCTCTCATGATGTGGAAGTGCCTCAAATCTAGGTTGGCAGCTTAAGCGCGCATTATCTACAATGACATATTAATAGTTTATTTTGAAAATCTCTTCCGCAGGCAAATGAAGGGCTTCATCTTCCCCTTCATAGTCAAAATGCGATCTTTTGCGTCGCCTTCTCACGACTTTTAACTTTCTGTCAATAACATTTTCCTCAGATATTTCTGCCAATGTGTAAATGCGTCTAGGTGTTGTATAGCCGCATCTAGGTGCATTTTTTCGCTCTGCCACATTTCACTTATAACATTTATCTTTGTGAGAATGTCATACCATACGACGAGAGAAACTACAAATTCGTAGGTAGTTATTTCCTTTTCTATAGAATTACATTCACTAACAAACTGACAATCTGTTGTATTTTCTGCTAAATCATTCAAAGCATCACATATCTCGCTTAGTTGGTAGTTAATGGCCTTCAGCGATTCTACCCTGCATTCCCATCTACTTTCGGAAAGTGGTTTTAGCGATAAGGATTTTACATGTGCTTTTAAAATAGCCCACCTCTGACTCGAGCCGGCAAACAGAGTGTGCAGCTTTTGTACCAAACAAAAAAAATATTTTGCCTGAACACAAGACGATGCTGCATCTCCTAGAATGAGATTCCAGCTGTGACTCCCACAAGGTAAAAAATAAGCAAGTGGATTAATTTCAAGTATTCGTTTCTGGACACCACGTTTTTCTCCACGCATGTTGGCTCCATTATCCCTACCCTTGGCCTCTGCAGTTTTGCAATGATATACCCTGCTGTTCTCGCTCTGTGGTTATATAATTAGTCAAACTCTCGGCTGTGGTTTTTTCGACGGCTAAAAAGGCAATAAAATGTTCTTCAATGTCAGCTGTATTTGTATTAAAAAATATTATAATAATTGACAGTTGCTCAACACGAGAAACGTCACAAGTACAATCAAGAATAATCAAGTTATATTTATTTTTTATTATTTCATCAACAATTTGAGTCTTCACGTGACGTGCCATTAATTGTGTGACCTCATTTTGAATATTTTTTCCAAGATAGTGGTCATTAATAGTCTTGTCTGTTACTTGTTTTAGGTGAAGTCGCAACATTGGATCAAATCGGGCTATTAACTTTACTAAATCTATAAAGTTGCCGCTAGTCTCACTTGAATCTGAGCGAGATATTAATTTCTCTCTATGACATCTGAAGGCCAAATTATGAGATGCTAAAATATTTGCATTTGCAAGAAGTCTTTCTAAAACATATCTCCAACGATGCCTTTCTTCTTCAATTTGAGTCTGGGTTATAGAGTCAATAGTGGAACAGTTTTTTAACCCGTTCTCTAAATTTAACGATTTAAACATACAATCTTTGTGCTGTTGGCTAGATTCATGATAATTTAGGTAATCACCCAAGTGTTGCCAATCACACACTCCGTTACTGGATCTAATTCTTGTATTTCCTGGTCCGAACATTCGACACGGAAAGCAGTAAACGGCATCCTTTGTTTGTGAATAAATCATCCAGCGCCTGTTAAGCTTTTCACCATTAGCTAATATTTTACTGTAATGATAATCGCTGAATCGCCGCCCATTATAATTTACGGGGAAAAAATCAATTTAACCAAGATTGGACCTTTCAATACAATCTCAGTTGGGTCTACATCAGTCATTATTAATGGCCACAAACCGGGGTCATTTTGAGGATTCAGATTTTCAATTCTGCCAGTCATGGATGTAGACATAGACTCAGATACATATTCTTTACTGGATACTGTTGACGGCGGCGGCGGAAGAGACAATGATGTTGTTTACTCATTATTATCCTCGCTATTGTAACTAGGTGGCAGCGGCACCCATGGCGATGTTGAAGGAATAATTTCAGCTGGTTTCATGACTATTACTTTTTATATATTTATATAAAGACCCACGTAGATTTTATTCTACCTTCTTTTTTTTTATAGCTCTTTTCCTTTTTGAACTACCCGACTGAAATTTTGTACCGGTATCACGATCACGCGAACTCATTTCATAAATCTTGTTTCGCACATAAAACTTATTTATAAATAATTAAAAAGTAGTTTTACGCAGTTTTTATAATAATTCACTCTTTTATATCTAAGTACTGTTAATAACGTAAGATTCACTAAATCTTTATATAATTTAATGTTTATTTACCTACTGAGAGATATGTGCCTTTGCCGATCAAACAAGTGATTATGTAACGCATACAGCTGCGAGCCAAATGAGCGCAAGCGTACGGTGACAAGAGTTGACGAACGAAATGAAACATGGGGATTCCCCGAGCGTCAATCGTAAACACGATGAAAGTAACGTAACCGAGAACTCCAGTGGGTTACCTAATGCGTGAGGCGCGAGATTTAAATAGTAAAGAATTTTTCAAGTATGTTTTACAGTCAAATAACAACAAATATTATTACTAAATCATAAATTAATTGATTTTGATATATTTTATCTTACTTTTTATACGAATGTAACATTAAATAAATATAAATGACAAATATTTATTTAGGCACTTATTACTATTTACTTTACTATGAATGAAACAACTTTATTTTATTAATATTACCAATATCGAAAGATAAAATAAAAAGTTGTAAATACAAACTTGTATCTACTGGAGTTGTTGCGCGAGGCCCCCGCACAGCGGGGCCCAGGGCGATTGCCGCTAAGACCGCCACTGTATAGCAACTGTTACGTACTGCCACGGATGTGTTGGTAACAATGTAGTGGGGTCACTCATGGCATGCCAGCTGTTGCTTATTGCTGGGGACGTAATAGCAGCTACTTACGGGCGTTTGGTTGTATGTCAACTGTTGGTTACTACCGAAGAAACATTATCAACAAGGTTATGTGCCATTTATTGCAAACTAACTGTTACCCCTGGGGACATATTAATGATAATTTCATTTTCCATTTACGACATGCCGACTATATGAAGTTGTGCAATGTCAAATAGCATATGTGAATTCACTTGATGTTTTATTTCTTCCATATACGATGTTAAACTATTTTGTATCATTGCTAGTAAAAGGTAAAAATAATTTTTATACTGTAAACCTGTAAAGCATAACACATTATAAAAAAACGTCGTTTGGTATTTTAAAATCCACTGGAAAGTAGCTCGAAACTGTAATACTAGTATTTAAATAAATCACAAAAATCCGAGTATTGATTTGTGATACTCACATAAATTGTGTCTATGGTAAAACTTATAATGCAACTTGTATGTGTAGCAAGAATACAGAATTACTTGAAAAGCTTTGCATGAATACGTGGCAGAATAGTTGCTAGCATTCTAGACTGTGATCGAAGTGGTTGCGAGTTTTATTCCAGGTTCTTCCAAATAAATAATGCTAATTATAACATATATCGCTATAGTAAATAAATAAGTTCGATTTGGGTGAAACACAGTTATTTTTGGCCATGAAAATGAATGGCAAGTTGCTTCTAAGTGGGCCACAAGTGGTCAATAGCTGGGTTGTTAAGTAGCAAATAGCTGAGCAACAAGTACCTTGCCAACATTACGCTGGCGGCATGTGGTTTACTTACAACAGGCCAAATGTAGAAAGCCAGTGGGCCACTATTGCTACACATGGCCCACTGATGGTGCTACTATGCTTGGGGTACAGTTGGTAAGGCAGAAGCGATCCGCTTATGGGCAGATTGTATTTTGCTACTTGGACGTTATCTGAACAATGGACCAGATGTGGCAAACTGCACACAAGAGTAAAGAGGCGTAATGTGGGCTACAAGCATCTGCAGGTGCATTAGAGCAGTTGACTGATTGTTAAATGATTATGGAAACTGTTTGTGGGCTGCTCGAGTACAAGCAGATATGCACAAGTGGGCAAATTACATTCGCTACTTGGGTAGTTTTCGAGTTATAATATAAAATCATTAATTCCTTAATTTAATGCTGTTTTCCAAAATGGCTGAAAAACAATAATATCCATCTGAAAATGAAATGCTTACATGATGCACTGACAGCATACAAAAGTTGGTTTAAATAGGTTGAAAGGTTTTCGAAATATAGCATATCACCCCAAAATATTAAAATGGCTGCCATTTTAAAAGTAAGTGCCAGATGTGGTTGAAAACTGTAAAAGTCAGGTTTCATTGCTATGTATTAAATGTGTATCATGTTTGGTGAAATTAGGTTAACGCATTCAAAAATTTAAAGTGGGGTTTCACACACACACAACTCAAACACATATACACAGACCCAAACAATTAAACACACACAGGCACACAGGCAAAATAGATTTCATAAGTCTTTCTTTCTTCAGAAAGAAAAGTAAAAATGGAGGTTTTATGTAATATCTCGAGGAATAATCAACCTATTCCCATCAAATTTAACACGCATGTTGTTATACATCAGGACATATAAACTTACCTGATTTAGGCGCAGCAGGCCTATTCAGCCAACTTTCCGAAGGAAATAAATGCCTATGAGGTCACTTTTCTGTGCGTGTGTGTCTGTGTTTGTGTATGAGTGTGTGTCTGTACGTGTTTGTTCCACCCCATTGGAATTTTTGAAGGTGTTAACTTAATTTCACCAGACTTGGTACCCCTATCATACTATAGTTTCCGACCACAACGGGCACTTAGTTTGAAAATGGCGGCCATTTTATTAATTGGGGTTATATGTCATATCTCGGAAACCATTCGACCGATTTAAACCAAATCTTGTATGCTGGCAGAGTATCAAGAAAGCCTCACATTTTGGTATGGACAAAATTGTTGGTCTGCCGTTTCGGAAAATAGCACCGAATGCAATAAAGATATTACATATAACTCGAAAACTATTAAACCAATTGTAACCCAATTTGGCAGGCAAGTTATACTATGATATGCCATGTAAATTCAAGTACTTGAACTTGAGTTGGTAATTTTTTTTCAAAACGGCGACCATGCAAATATTTTAGCTTATTTTTCTATATCAACCATACCATTTAAAAATGTCGACGAAAATTCGTATACTGAAAGTATCTGTTACAAGCATCATATATACAGATAAAAATATTTTTTTTTTCTTAATTTTGGAAGATAGCACCATGGAAATATATAAAGGTTTTTTTATAATATCTCGGGAAACCATTGATCAATTCCTATTTATTTTGGCAATCAAGTAGTACTGTAGCAGATTATGTAAAATGCATGTTTTTATTAGGTCAGACACTTATTTTAAAAATGGCGGATTTGGATTTTTAAGCTTAAAATGCTATTTCGTAGAAACCAATAAATAATTTCAAACTTATTAATGTTGGCAGTATGTATTACATATTTTAACTTTATACACATGGAGAATTTTTTGTCTGCCATTTTGTAAGATATAGCTATGCGAATAACTAAAGCTTTTTTGCCATAACTAAGAAAACAATTGACTGATTCCTATCAAAGTTGGCAAACATGTATTCGTGCAGCATATGGTGTAAAATTGTACGTTTTGATCTTGTCTGAAACTTATTTTACAAATGTGGCCATGTGGTCATGTTAAGCATAGAGTGCTATATCTTTGAAATCATGTAATACAATTTACTTTATCTTTGTACACTGGCAGCATATATTACAACTATCAAGGTATCTACGAACTGGATGGAATATATCTGTCCCCAGCTGCCTTGATAATGTGATATCGTTTATTTCGCTGACGTGAGGAATAATGAAAATATCTTTTCCGTCGTACCCAATCTGCCTGACTATAAAATTCTCATCGTAGCTCAGAACTGTTGTCCTTGTATTACTTAAATTTTTTTCTTTGTTTCTATCATCAATTTTGTTGTTAAAATAAATTGTATCTTTTCTTAATGAATCTGGTTAGGACTGAAATTAATTTTGTTACGCAATTGCCATTTTGCCGTTTATAAAAATTGAATGATATCACTAGTAGAGTGATTGCGAAAATTGGTGTCTTTATTCTGTGAATGAGGGTATAGTTTCACCACAAATCTTTGGAATTTGAAGGGCTCTCAGAATCAGTTAAGGACATGCCATTTTATGTTAAGGATAGTTTATAACACCAAAAAATTGTTTTTCATCTCATATGTTGAAGAATTCATTACAGTGTGCTAAATATAGGACACGTGTATACCTAAGCATAGTAGAACTTGGCACAACAAAGTCATTTATTTTTTATAAGGAAACAAGTGCTGTGCATTTAACTTTCTTATACTCTAGATACATTTATTCACCCTTTTTATTTCCTTTGTGATGTGGAAGCTCTATTTTTTATGCATGTAAATGTTTACAGATGACACCACTACCATTTGCAATGCTCCAGAAATCCAAATAGACCTAACAAAGTGCCTTCGCTAGCATCAAAATGTTGTGCTGTCTTCTTTCGTGTGACTGTTTAGTAAGAAGATTGTTTTAAAGCTTCAACAATTGCAGATGATCCATTACTAACCTTCGAAAGGTATGTCTTATATATTTCAGTAAAAAAACTGTATTGCTTTATATAATTCATTGAACAAAATAAGCAATTTTTGTGATTGTAATGGCAGTAGTACTTGAACCATTGCAACATATACTTATTATTGTACATGCATACACACATAAACATTTTATATATGTATGTGGATGTTTATATAATATAAATGTATATATATGATATCGTATTTAGCTTCTTAATTTTCCTAAAATTTGTTTATGCTCTTCGATAATACATTGGTTATACAAATGAAGATTTGGCTTTCTTGTTTCAGAGGATTCTCGCTAAATAAATCACTGGAGATTCTTGAAGCAACTGGTACAGACGACGACGCTGGCGTAATTGAAATCACCGCTCTTCCGTCTTCAAAAGCATGTGATCCAGTAATGGAAGGAAATTCTGGTGGTGAGGAAAATTATTTTTTTTATAATCTCCCTGGTAGCCAGTTATGTTCAAATGTAGAAGTATTAGGTAATACAATTTCGAATCGTGTTTCCAAAAATAATTCGGGGTAGAAGAAATTTTACTGGTGAGGTGATATTGTACAGGATAACTCTGAGTGACCATTGTTGCAGATGCCAACCAATTTTCTAACACCCGAACAACTGTTTTATCTTATTTTTATGAAGAAGTTGTTTCCTTGAAGACAATGTACGCGAATCAGTATGCAGCAAAGAAAAATCTGTCGGGTGACATAACTGATGCTGAAATGAGATGTTTTATTGCTGTACTTTTGCTGAGTGGTTGTGTAGATCTTCCACGAAAGAACCTGTCGCGAGAAAGCAGTCAGAACACTCACAACCTACTGATATCAAATGCTGTTTCAAGAGACAGGTTCAAATTTATAATGGGAAACCTACATGTCTGCAACAATGACCATCTTGAGAAAAGCCATAGACATGCCAGGGTTCGCCAATTGTGTACACAAATCAACAAACGTTTTCTATACATGTTCTTCATTGCGAAAACCACAGTATTGATGAAACCATGGTGCATTATTTTGGAAAACATAGATGCAAGAAGTTCATGAATTGAAAACGCATTCGTTATGGATATAAGCTGTAGACAGAGACGACCAGCAGTCGTTACATTGTTTGGACCGACCTAAACCAAGGGGCTAACACAATCGCAGCCTTAGAATAAAGAATCTTGGGCATTAGCGCTAGCTAACGTTGATGCACTGTCAAATATTAACCCTTTCAAGTACTACATCTTCAGTTATAATTTATTCTCTTCCTTGCTATTGCTTGCTGAACTCCGTGAAAGGAACTTCGAAGAAACTGGCTCGATAAGAGAAAATATGGTAGGTGGTTGCCCTCTAAGAAATACTAATATACTCAAGAAAAGTGCTCGAGAAACAAGTAAACCAAAACTGACAAAAAAAAACAATAATTTTGTAGTGACCAAGTGGAATGATAACAGGGATGTGACAGGCGTCAAAATGTGTTCCAGAAAATCCGGTACATTATGTCAGCAGGTATTCTCAAAAGCAAAAGAAGAGGATCCATATCACCCAACCACACAACATTCATGTTTACAACCAACATATGGGTGGTGTCGACAGAGTGATTCAGAACATTAGTTTGTACAGAACTTCAATATGTGGCAAATAGTGGTATTTCAGTTTGATAGCTCATTGCATTGATGTCGCCGAGCCAAATGTCTGGCACCTTCATAGAGACGGCTATGGTGAATTAGACCACTTATCGTTCCGCGGAAGGCTTGGCATTTCAGTCCTTGAAAAACATGCGACTTACCAAACGTTAAAGTGAGGGTCATCACAGAATAAGCATCAGGATTCCAGATTTGATGGAAAATACCACTGGATTGCACCACAAGAGAAGCATACTAGCTGCAGAATGTGTCATAAAAAACGACAAGATGTTCCAAATGCAACGTTGGTATTCATGTGACTTTGACATTTACTGGAATGTTATCCTATAAGAAGAACAATAGGTGCGTCAGGTGGACTTACACCCTAAGTATAGTGCAATAGGTTTTTGTGTATTTGAAAATCGTTTTCTTATGTAACAATCATTTTTGTATTTTATTTAACACATTATAAACAGAAAATGTTAAAAAGCAAAAAAGATTTTTCTTAGTCTTATCTGGTTAACACATCCAAGATCTTCAGTGAAAGCCAACTGCCTCTTGTCACAGGGAAAAGGCGTCTTCCCCTATGATTAGGCTGATAGCTGGCAAATGCTGGACGAGCAGCAGCTGCCTCATAAAGAGGATCTTTACAACATACTGACGGGCTCTGGGACCAGCGAAGAAGAATACTCCTACGCCCAGTATGTATGGCAAGAGTTTGGCTGTACTAGTGTAAAGCAATATTCAAAATTGTACCTGAAGAAGGGCGTTCTTCTCCTGGTTCACGTCTTCGAAAATTTCAGAAGTTTTTTAATGTCAACATACAATCTCGATTGTACACATTAAGACAGCGCGCCAGGATTCGCTTTCGACGGCATGTTGCGAATGGCGGGGTTCAAGCTAGAGCTTCTAACGGACTACGACATGCACATGTTTGTCGAGGAAGGGATCCGTGGTGGCGTGGTCCAGTGCGTCAAACGACATGCGGTGGCGAACAACATATATATGTGCCGAGAACATACGATCGCAGCAAGCCTTCCATCTTCTTACATTACCTCGATGCAAACAACCTGCACGGCTGGACCATGTCGCTACAATTGCCAACGTGCATATTTATATGGGCCGATGTGAACATCGACGTCATATCCATACCAGACGATGGGACGACCGGTTACATCTTGGAAGTGGATGTCGAGTATCCTGTGGCTCTGCATGAGGAACAACGTTATTTATTATTTCTTCCCGTCAACCGGTGCCATCCGGGCTGGAAACAGGCAACGCTGATGACAACACTGGAAGACAAGAGCCGCTACATCGCCCATTACCGTAACATCAAGCAGGCTATGGAACATGGATTGAAGGTCGTCAATATTCACCGCGTGCTACAGTTCGAACAGACTGCGTGGCTACATAAAGCCCTACATAGATTTAAATACTGATTTCGAGAAAGAATTATTTTAATTAGGCAACAACGCAACTTTCGGCAAATTAATGGCGAGCAAATGAAAACGACAAAATATGGAATTGGTGTGTAATGATAAACGACTAAAGAAATCCGTGGAAAACCCGACATTTCTAAAAAGGACAATTTACGAAGAAAACCTTTCCCTGATTCGACTGCAGCACGAAGCGATACATTTCGACAAGACTATTTGCGCATGATCCACGGTGTTTGACATCTCCAAAACGCGGATTTTCAGATTCCACTACGACGTTATGAAGGCCCGATACGGAAAACACATCGAGTTCCTATATACATACAAGGTCTCGTTCTTATTCGAGATTAGAACACAGAACTTCTACGAGAACATGGTTTCGGAAGCACAGTTCTGTGCTGAGTTTGACACCAGCGTTTATCCCACGAAACACAAATGCTTTTCGCCCACCAACAAGAAGATAAAGGGCAAGTTCAAGGACGAGTGGAATGGGTCGCTCATGACCGAATTCGTGAGGCTGCGGGTGAAACTGTATACATACAAATGCGGGGGTATAAGTTACAAAACGTGCCAAGGGAATTCAGAAATACGTGGTGAAAATAAAATAAAATTTGAAGACATTATGGATGTTTTGAACAATTATACGTGCATGAGGGTGATGCCCACGTAATTCGCTCGCACCAGCATTTCCTGTATTCGGAGTATATTATCAAGATGGCACTACGATGGACAGATGACAAGCGACTCATATGTGAAGTAAGTGTACGCACGCTTTCTTATGATTTTAATAATAAGGTGTCCTCCGCATTTTGTCGTGTAAGATTTTTTGTACAGTTGTATATAATATATATAATATCTATCATGCGTACATACAGACACATTAAATGTAAAACAACATATAGTTTTAAAAGAAATTTTATTTAACCCCTTGCATCAAAGTAAATTTTGGAACAATCTACAGGAAAAAGAAACCCCTACATACAAGTTGCCACATGAAATACATGTAATTTATTTCGAAAATATTGTACATTATGGTTAACCCGGGAGGGCCCTACCAGACGAGTTGAAGAAACTTCTGACCGACTCGCTAGCTGCTAACTTATCATCGCTGCACTGCCCGGAAATATATATTTTTTTATGAAAATATGTTTTGTCCTCATGTTATCTTCGCTCAGATTGAACTCATGGACGCACTTAAAGCAGACAACTGACTACTAGCAGACCGACGCATCACAAAACTGACCACTAAATGGTCCATAATGATGCATAATCACCCATAAATGACCCGTAAATGACCCATAAATGACTCATAATGACCCATAAATGTTTCATAATGACCCTTAATGGCACACAAATGACCCATATATGACTCCTGATTGTGGTGCATGTGGTGCTTACTATGGTGCATGCAGTGCTAACTGTGGTATGAGCCATGCTGATTGCAGTGCATGTGGTGCTGATTGTGATGTTTGTGGTGCTGATTACAAACCGCGTGCGGTGCTAACTGCGGTGTGTGCAGTGCCAAGTGCGGATAATTATGTATACATAAATATAGAAATATAAAATTATTTTATTTAATTTTATACATAATTAGGTAAAATACATAAGTATGAAAATAAAAAAAATTTTAAGTAATATTATAAGACATATATATAAAAAATATACAAATATGGGAATATGAAATTATTTTAATTTCTATATTTACATATACATATGTGTACAAGCATATTTAGATAGCATATTGTTATGTAAGTATCTGCGTGTTATCTTCTTGGGCGAACGGGTATGTGGGATTTCACTGAGTGCTTCTGTATTTTCTTTGCTTAAAAATTTTATGGGGGAAACATTTTTGTGGGTACAGGCTAAGTTCTTTACTAGAAAAAAGACCCGCATTTATATAGGAAAAAATTACACTGGATGTTTTGACATTGTTAAGTGAACATCGGTTTGGAAGCGCTCTCTGATTATACCGCGAAGATGAATTGCGAATATGAAGACCTACCTTTAACCTCAACGAACATGGAGCCGCAACCTGCATCATTGCTAACTGGTTGTTTCCAGTGGCGATTTTGCTATCGATTTTTCACCTATGGTCAAAATACTCGTTGGCATGAGGGAATGGTATGTACGAAGAGTCTTTTTCACATGATGAAGCATTACGACACTGGTCCCATGCTGTTTGTGCAAGATGATACATTGACAGAACGTAAGGATATCTGCAAGGATTGGTCTACTGAGAGTCAACAAGTGTTGTCGGCAATACATCTTGCTACATCAAGGGGTACTGATTTGACAGGCGATGATAATGACACAGTTATTGCTTAAGATGGAATAAGTGTAGTAGGTTTTATTTGTGTGGAATGTATACTTGCAAGACTTTTGCGTGTAGTCGACAAACTGCAAAATAAACTGTGGTCGGCTCTACATACTGATGAGCATACAACTACTGCTACAAGGTAAAGCAAATTTAATATAGAATATAAAACAGGAGGTGAAGATGACCATGAAGAGAGCATTGATTAAAATGAACATGAAGACAGTGATAGTGCTGAAGACGATAATGGCGTTATATTTTTGGGGGATTTTTTAGAAGTTTTTATCTCTTGGGGTTAATGTCAAATTTCAAGGTCACATACATTTTACATGGTTGACGAGATGGACACTGGCGAGTGTTGGTCATATCAGGAGCTTAGTCGATCCACCTGTCATCGAATCCCAGACCTACTGCATGTATATTTTAAAAGATTTTTTAAAATAATTTTCTCTTAATTTGTTTTTTTTATAATTTTTAATGGTATTTTGTAATTTTTTGTAACTTTTTTTGGATATTTTGGTTCTAAGATCATTCAAGGTCATAAGATGAGCTCAATGTCAAAGGTCAAGGTCACCTGCGTACAGCATGGTGGTTGGGTGGCGTCTCAACATGGCGGCCCTCTCTGACGCCGGCGCCGGTACCAGTTGTGTCCCATTTAAAATACATTGTCCCCTAACGCATAAAATCTTTCTACTCCAACCTAACCCTAGGCTCTTGTCATATCCCGGTAGGTTGTGATAAGCTTAACGCATGTATACAGGTTCAAAACTTTTTGGGAAAGAGTCACTAATTTAATATGTAGACAAGTTTATTTAAACTTAAATAACTACATAGTTCACACATTCTGCCTGCAGTCTAGCTTAAAATAATTAACTGCATTATTGCTCATAATTAAATGTTCATCAGAAGTTATTTTTCAAACAACAACAAAAAAATTTGAATAAAAACTCTATATTCCTTGATAGAAACACTTTATAATTCCAACCTTCATGAATATATGTTCAAAAGCAGCAGCAACAAAAACAAACTAAATTACAATAAAAGCAATTGTGAGGATTGCACTTGCGGTCCACACAAAAATTTGTGTATCACCAAATAAAAATAAGATGTTTTAAATGAATGATTTCGTACGAGACTCGTTGGGCGAAAATAATTTTTAAGAGCCAAATATTTATTTAATAATTCAAGTTACGTAGGTGACAGTAAAATTTTATTAATAATATAAAGTTAATAACTTTTATAAAATAATAAGTTCATTCACTATATTTGTGGTTTCTTAAAGACTCAAAGACCTAATTCTCCGCAACTTTTCCGGGGATCCTAAACCCTATGATTAGGTTAGGCCTTGGCCATTGCTGCGTAACTTTAGTTACCATAAAATCATACCGGCATCCGGAAGCTACTGGCTACCCGCTACCTTCAACTGTCGCGCAGCTTCACACCAACTTTGCCACACTCCCCAGTTGCTCAAAAGCAGCTAGAAAGATGCTTATTAAAAAAGCAAGCGAAAACACAAAATCGATACTTAATTTTCCCGACTACATCATTCCGGAAATTAGCAGCCATCTGCAAGTTGCCTGCGCCGAGAACATCACAAAAACAACTCAACGACCAGCCAAGACATGAGACATTCCCCACTCCACTATCTACAGCCAATCCTCGCACTGCTCGCCAGAAGACAACACCTCGTCATCCTGTCACCACTCGCCTCGCGTCACGGCACACCGAAACCAACTGCTGCGTTTCTTGATCATTCTGGCAGCGACATTGGAAATCCAAGAGAGGACGCCAGAACTGTTCATCTCACCTGGCAACAACCGCCCTGAAACATGCCTGATCTGCCAAAAATTGAAGATCGCAAGGACGGAAGAACGATAACATCTCCTCATTTCTCCTCTCTCTCTCTCTCTCTCTCTCTCTCTCTCAGTACATCTCATCCTATGCAGACGCACTAAAGAAAAAGTCAAGATACCGCACATTGTAGAAACGAGATGAAGGAAACTTCAATTTAACTTGACTTTATACCAAAAATTAACCCCTACTGGGTGTGCCTGTGCGTGGTACTGAATCTTCTGGCTACTTCTGGGTGACAAACGCCATTTTTTCCATAACTTATACACACCGAAAGTATTTTCTGTAGATGTGTATATTCATTTGCTGTTACACTACACGCACTTTCAGAGGCCTAAGTGGATTTGTTCCCGTGTTATTGGCAATAAACCTCTCGCTCATCTCCACCTTTACGGTGGAAGTGAGTTAGGCTAAATGTAATGTTTATACATTTATTTTACATTTATGTAAGGAATCACTTGACTAAGTTTGTCGGTGAGATTTTTTTGGACGTCCTGTTTACATAAACTAATGATTTAATGCTTTTATGATGGCAATATTGGTAAATATTAGATATAATACTAAAGTTTTAGTTTTAGAGTAGGGGAACTGCCATGATCTAAATGATATAAGATATAAATTTTACAAAAATATTATATTTTCTGAAAGAGTAAGAGAGAGCTGCATAATCTCACAAGCATATCTTTCTGAGGAAAATGCAAGCTTTCTTGCATTAAAATATTCTTCAAACTAATTTAAAAAAAGTGGAATGTGGAATGTTAAGGAAAGGAGGGAGGAATATAAATATTTTCGGTTTGAAGATATGAGGTCCACGATAAACCTGACTCTACAGTTTTCAGACTATTTCTATAAAGAAGCTGCTTCCTTAATGCGAACACTACCTCATCACTATTCATAGTTAACATCTTAATACTTAAATTCTTATTGCTCAGAAAAATCTAAGAGAAGATTGTCAGATGATCAGTTCTGGGTGTCTATTCACTAAAATTAGTACTTAATGTTAGTAGCATCCACACACTGGATTTCTTAACAACATCGTAAATTAGGTACTCACTATGCGATGTTGTTAACGAATTTGTATCAATCATAAGGTAAGTAATTTGGCAACACAACGTTATGTCAATCATTTATATCACTGTTGCATTAACAGGAGAAAATAATCAAATGGCGTGATTATCAATGATGTAGTGCGTAGAAAATTTGAAAGAAATCATATGTATTCGCTTCCAGCAACAACTATTATATTGCTCGAAAATGTAATGAAATATCTTGGGCCAAACAAAAAATTATTTGCGCGTGACTTAAACATACTGGCAGTTTACAAGTAAAATACATCCCACCAAATTGTGTAAACTAATTTCTTTACAAAAAATAAATTTGAAAAACCTAAAAAAAATTTAAATTTAATTTATTTATCGTTGTGTAATATATTATTGCTTTATGCAAAATATTAAAGGTTATTATAATATTAATAAACATTACATATATTTATTTGTTCGTCAAGTAAATATAAAGGCAAAGAAAGTAATTGCGTATCAAATGGAAACCCATTTGGCAAAGTGCAGAATCAAAATAAAATTTTATCATAAATTTTTACAATAATTTAATTAACTTTGTTGAACATACAACATAATCAGTTTTAATAATGATAAACATATAATAATATCAATTGTTAAAAGTAAAAATGAAATTGGAATTTTAAAATATTAATTTTACGAAACATGTTAGGAGCAGTAGCAAGTTTAACACCACCTCACATGACCAACCTTGAGTAAAGGACAGTAGAGTGCGAGGTAAGGTGATCGAACTGCTTTGTGAATAGTAAAGGACAGTAGAGTGCGAGGTAAGGTGATCGAACTGCTTTGTGAATAGCTCCTGCAAGTCTAAGGACAGTAGCGCGGTTGCTGTCGTTAACTTCGGCGTTAAGATAACCTCGAATAGTTAATGAATATCCACATCCTTAAGTGGTTTGTTTTGGTAGAGAATTCATTATCACCTATTCTAGCGGCAACGCTTCACTTTCTTGCACCTCCGTCTCCTCGTTACGGTCGGTGTATGTACAGCACTTACCCGTTTTTTTATCCGTCGTTATAGCTTCCAGATTACGGTCGTGGCGACGGTTTCCATCCAATTGCTTACGTTTGTTCGAGGCTCATTTCGCCATTCTAACGATAACCGTTATGGCTCCTGCGATACCACCCAGAGCGCAGATAACAAGTATCAAGGTGTGAAGGAATCGTCCCGTATTTTTCTTCCCTCTTCTCTTGGAACATTGTCTTGCTTTATTCGCCCGCGTGTACATACTCACCTTGAGCTTCATCGCATTAGAAATCCCCAATGTTGGTAATTTTTTCTCTGAATCAGATACCCGGTGGATAATGTATTTCGTCTGCCCTGTGTGCGAGTATCTTGTCTGCCTGGTGCTTGGCTTGTAGTTCCTTGTGCTGGGAATAGGTGATATAGTGTCATTTACACACCTCGTCTAGCATGTCAATGCCTGTGTCGCAACATGGCAGTTATTCAGCTAGCTTGGTTCCCAGCCCACAGAACCTGTACCTGGGGATTCGCAACTTGAAAAGGAAATTGTTTATCAGTGTATGGAGATCACTACTTCAGATTTGGTCTTTCTTCTATAAGACATCACATACTTCTGCGCTATAAACCGATATATACCCAATATTTATCACAGTAGAATCACATTATCACGACCACCAGCTAGATGTGCCGTCTGTAGCACATAGCACATGACATATGTTCCGTGATGTGGGTAGGTGAAGGAGGTATGTAGTCCGACCGACAGACTGGCTGTACTCAGTGCGCTTCCTGCTGTCATTGGTAAGGGAAGCGATTTAACCGTGTAGCAAAAGGAATGATCATCGGCGTTCGGGCCAAGGGAGCAGCATTTCGGAAACAGTGATGTTTGTGAACTATCCACGTGCCTCTGTGGTAAAGGTGTAACGTGAGTGGATGACTGGCACCATTGGAAATAACCGTTGTGGAAACTGCGGAGCTCGACGTGCCATTGATATCCGAGGTGATCATAGAAAACGACAGTGCATGTAGGCCAATAGACAAGCTACGGTGAAACAGCGCACCGTCCAAATGAATCAGAAGGCATTCAGACACTTGTCTACTGCAACAATTCAGCGAACCCTTCTGCAAATGGGGCTCTGGAGTAGACGGAGTGTGGCTGTACCCATTCTAACACAGGTGCAACAACGAAAACGACTGGAATGTGCTCGACACTATGGTGACTGGACAGCTGCTGATTGGCGATGAGTAGCCTTCTCCAACGATTAACGGTTTCAGCTGCATAGAACGGATGGGCATCAGCATGTCCGGAAAGAACTGTCAGAGGAATGACACCTTGCATCTATTGCTGGACGAACACAAGGCGATGGTGGCAGTGTTATGATATGGGTAATGACCTCGTCGTATTCTCTAGGTCCCATCATCCGAGTGGAAGGCACTCTTAATCTATTTGGTTATGAATCCATCCTCGGCGATCATGTCGACCCGTACATGATTGTCTTTCCTCGGGAGGATGGAATCTTCCAGCACGATAATGCGCCTTGCCACACGGCTAGAAGTGTTTGCCCGTGGCTGGAAGAGCATGATCAATACTTCAAAGTTGTTCCCTGGCTCTCAAACAGCCCCTATCTCAATCCAGTTGAGCAAGTGGTACCATCTCGTGTTTACCGTATGTCTCCTCCGCTGATTGCGTGTTCACGCAGTCACCTCTTGTAAAATTGGCAATATAAAAATATTTTAATATTATTGCATTTTTTTTTTATGAACTAAAATTTTTGGAGACAAAACAATTTCGTTTTTGAACTGTCCAAAATCACAAATTTTACATTTTACGTGAAGTCGCGTTTGTCACACCCATAGGTCATGCAGTGGGAAAATGTTTTTTAAAAGAGTAACGTTGTTCCTTAAGATCCTGATGTTACTGCGGTGTGACGGCAGAAAGAAGTACAATTATGGCCAAAACGGCCATGCCACGAATGGTTCTACGACTCACATCACATCACAGGGATGAAATGGCTGGCCACAAGATTATCGGCGCATGCCGCAAAACGCTAAAAGACAATAACAATAATAGAAAGGACCGGAATTACCAAAGTTATATAACCATGTAGAAAAATAAAATATCGTCATTCAAACATACACAAAACGGCGGATAGAAGTCCTAAGATGAAGGATTTCAAAAATAGGAAGTTTCAAGGCGACTTCATGCTGTATGGCGAGAACGTAGAAGAAGGAAGTAACACGAGCGGAAACTTACATATGTATGGAAATGTATGCTCCGGACTTCGTGGTATCGCGTGACTAATCGATACATAAATCTAAAGTCCAGAAAGAAATATAATATGTAACAAATAAGATTTTCATTTTGATACTTTAAAATTAAGACTTCACACAATATTATGTACATAAATAATTCAAAGACATTAAGAAAAAACATTTTTAAACAACAAATAAAAAAAAATTACCAGATAAATGTTTAAACGTTACATTTTCAGATCACAAGGTTTGCTTTACAACTCCAAAGTTAATAAACTAAAATATGAGCATAACAAAAGCAAGTTACAAAAGTAAAAAAAATGGATAAAAACGAAATAAATAAGAATATAATTACAGAATAACATCTGGACATTAAACAAGTGTCACTGCAAATTGCACAAGACATTCGAATACAGTTGTAATATTCAGAGTTAAAACTCACATATGTAATAAATTTGCAAATATTTAATTTTAAAAGTCAATGTTTTATTGTAATCCACCTCAATGACTAAAATTATAGAGTCTCCACCAACTAGAAGGGTAGATTATTCAGATGTCAACATTTGTACATACATGCTAATACTTATATTTTCAATTACACATAAAGGATATATTCTGTAACCTATAAAAATCTGAGTATTTCAGGGGAAACTATAACTAATATAAATGTAAAGTCCAGGTTATAGTTTGCAATACTGAGATAAACACACTTGTGGGGCCAATGTCATAAAATTACAAGTCTACAAGATATAAGAGAATTCACTTGTAATAGTATTGCAAATAGTAATGAAATTGTTTCATAAAGCTACAAGGCAACACTTGTAGTTACAGGATAACACTTGTAGCTACAAGTGAACATTTACAAGTTACAAATAATTTATAAAGGTATGATTGTAGATTGGTTTCATAAAAAGACTTATAGCTAACAAGAATATGTAAATTTTTTAATAATGATACTATGACGCGTGCCGCATATTGTTAGTCATTAGCGCTGCTGTCATACCCCCGCCATCTTAAACCAGCATCCCCAATCTAGGGCCCCAGGATAGGCGTTTACCACGAGGCCGACCGGCCCGGAAACGGACAGACAATCGACACATGTGGAAAGGGGGGCGGCGGCTAGAATATCGTCGACGCACCCTGAATGAGATACACGGAAAGGCAGGCGGCGGCTAGAATATCGCTGACGCACCCTGAATGAGGCGTTGGCAGGGCTGACGGTGATGTGCGGAATCACCCCCGGGATTGAGAAAGCGTGAGAAAAGCTGACGGGGTCTGGCGGTGATGCCGAGGCGCCCCCAACGAGTGAGCCGCATGGGAAATGCTGACGGCGTTTAAGGTGAAGCCCGAGAGGGGGGTTAAGAGTCCGGACACGTGGAGGAAGTAGTTAGTTGAAGTGCCGTGCCCAGGGGAGTCAGTCGTGTCGTGGGTTCGCAGAGGAGAGAACCCCGGAACAGTAGTCGTGGAGAGACACCACCGAGGCCGAAGGAGGACACCAACTGTGTCCACCCCGTCAACGAGACCGAGCCGATGGCCTGTGAAGGGCCGCCCAGCAGACCGGACCTCAATCTACCGCCGGAACAACCCGAACTACAAATACAGCTAAGTACCAGTATCGTTACTCAAGGGACCTTCCCCAATGCCTAGCGTTCCCCCACGACGTCAGAATCAGTTAACGCGAGTAATTTAAGCCGCCATTAAGGCTGACAACTTGCAGGGAACAGTCTCGCGGGGTCAGTGTGTTTGTTTGTTTCCGGCAAAATATAAACTTTTTAAAACATTAACTGCGAGACTTACTTATTATTAATCCCTATTCAACATCCAAGGCACCTATAGTTAGCGCCACAAAATGGTAACTCGTACCCTATGAACCACCATATATCCACAATTCCACTTTTCATGTGATTTAAAAGCTTTATTACTATTATATTTACTGATTGGAATTAACTAATAACATCTTTGTATAAATACATTAAGTCTGTTAAATTTTCCATGTTTCAGACAAGGATATGTTCAAAGAGAATATAGAGATTAGGTTTTTAAGACATTTAGAAAATGCTAAGATTGTGTTTTGCAAATCAATCTGATGTAAATAAAATGTTTTTATAAGTGTCTTTAAACCGGAGAATTTACTAATATTTCCATTTATAATTATTTGTTTGACCTAACATATAGGCCTGCATAGCCAACTTGAAAATATAGTAAATTTTTTTTTAATTACATTTTATTTTTAAGCTGGCTTTAGATTTTCATATATTATCACTGAAAAACAAGAAATTACAAAAGTAATATAAACAAACCAGCTGCCTAAAAAGTTTTCTTTCAGTGTGCCAACTTTCACAAGTGAGACAATGTTCTTTATGAAACTGATCCATTTTACAGTTGTGAAAACGTGGCTTGTTGCTTTTAAATTATAACTTATAGACTTGTAGTATAATGAAGTAGGACCCTGATATCATCATCATGGCTTACATAAGATTCAAATGTAAGCAACCTTAGCAATGGGGGATGTTTACAAGAACAACATAACTGCTGATGACAGCTATATGAACTTGCTACATTGTGACACATAACAATGCACAAAACTACAATATTTACGACAAACGAAGAGAGATCCTACTTGCTGTTGGCAGTATTACAATCAGGGAAGTCGGCAGCTACTCTACGCAAAGGCATGTAGACACTCGCCACTCTAACTGCTGCTGCCTACTCTTCAGGGACCTCCACCATTCCCTCCGATATTGCACCCTTTCTCTGCATAAATGGTTGTTTCGTGCACATTGTCGAACTAAAGTCTAGCAGCTGTCATTTTACTGCTGTATACCTTACGTTAAACGTTAGTCTTACATGTTATCAGAGAAATCACTGTGGTTTAAATACAGCATCTAGTGTTGTTGATAAACACCTATAATTAAATAACAAACATAATAAATAATTGTAATGCAGACTACTGCACTCCACGCATATATTTGAGCGCTGAAAACATACAGTACAGTAACCAGACTGGAGGGGCCACTGGTCCTCCTTGCTGGTCAACAGATCAGGGGGAGGGGGACCAATTTTGTAACAATTTTCTTTACGATACGTACTTTCATTTCCACTGTTAATGAAAGTTTATCTGGAGACAGGAATTATTTTGAAAATGTTTCACGTCACCTTATGACGTAATGAAATATATAGTTTTCTACATCCTTTGAATTTACATATGTTAGGTATGGTGTCATTCGTAGAAACTTACGGAACACCAAATTTTTGCAACCTTCACAGTTCATGAAGAACCGCCCCTGCCAAGTGATGTTGACTTTCTTAACTTCAGGTGTTCTGCTGGCAAACTATTACTATGCATGTATTCATAAACATTTAACATATATTGTACTTTAACACTGATAACTGTGCCACCAAACTGAATGTAATATTTCACAACAGCTCAACATTATCATTAACAGCTTATTGCTAGAAGACATTCAATATTTATTGATGCACAATGAAGAATGATATGTGTACCTAATTAAATATGAATAAAGTTATATGTTATCACATGAATCAGTTATATTTTACAGATCCCAAAGCATGGAAATACTCAAACACGTTAGGTTGTTTGTAAAACATTTCTGGATTTTAAAAACATGTTTTGCAAGTGGCTTGGAAGACTGTTCAAAAGCTTGCTAGCTGCATTGAAGGGAATTTACCTATAACAGAGTTACATTTACAAGCTGTATGTGTACGAGATGTTTACTCCTGTTATGTGTATAATTATATACATTATGTAATACATATATTATAAGTTCTTTTTAGAAATGAACGTTAGTGATAATGCTTGCATATGTATGTACGTGTATTCACATGCTAAAATATAAATTGTAGAACTTTTGAAAAGCAATTTATATGATTCACACGGATTTCTCCCAGATATTTTCGTTAAACTTTTCTGCACGTAGAGCACTTTTGTACTGTCAGCTGAATTCCTCCAAAAATTACACCATACATGATAATGGAGTGGAAATATGCATGTAATTCATTCCTGTTTAAATGTCTAACATACTCTAATATACAAAGCACAACGAGCAGAACAATATTTTATCAAAATAGGTTTGAGTTTTCCAGTTAAAGAGATTATAAACACAAACACACTAACGTTGTGTTCATGGTGTTACTGATTTCACATGCACCATAACAAATATTTAAATATTTGTGTCCCAGACTGCATGAAATTAGTTTTTTCTGCTTTAAGATCGTGTGTGCTCATTGTGAGCCAAGGCTAACTTAATTTGAGTGATTAACTCATTACATATGACTAACACATTATCATAAATTACAATATACTACAACCGATACTAGTATTATCTACAAATACAATAGGTGGTATACTAATTGAGTTAACCTAATATTCCCTGGTTTAAGGTGTAAATATTGTTTGTGTTTTCTTTGATACATACTTGTTGCTGCCTATCTGAATTATATACATTTTAAAAGGTTTAATTTTTTACCACCTATGCCATAAGTCTAGTTTTAACAAAGCAACTCATGATTTACAGTCAAATGCTTAGCTTGCATTGGAAAAACTTGCAGTTGTTGGCAATTTTTGTTGAGAGCATTTATGATTTTAATGTTTAGGCCTAGTGGTATATTTAACTATTTTTTTCTGACATGTTGGTATTTCTCAAAATATACAGAACTATATTCTATTAAGGTTGCCTTATTACTTTTACAAAACAATGATCAATAAAGACATTTGCCTGGTTGTATCAGTTTTCTTGAGCAATGGAGTAACCATTGCCCATTTGAGCCTGTTAGGTTATATGCAATTTGCAGACGTAACTTAATAAAGCAATGAGTTCAGAAGTGCACTGCTTTGTTAAGTTACAACTTAGACCAACACCACATATAGATTATTCCGGTTTTGGAAAGTTTATCATTTTCTCTATTCCTCTGTTGTAAACGGCTGCAAGAATATTTTCTACATTTCTCATAAATCCACTCACACTGCTACGTGGAGCTCTGTAACGTTATAAAGTACTACTTATTTGATTCCCTTTGACTGTTTCAGTGAATAAAAAACAACACTTACACGTTTTGTCTTCACAAGATGTCACAACATTATGGTCGCTGGTCATATCGTAGCGCTTTTGCCAACATTAACACCACGATGCCATTGCTAGCATTAGCAATGTCACTGATATTATCAACTGAATAATTATTGCCACTGTAATTACTATTGCCCATCATCTCTCAAACAACATTTATAATGGAGAGGTATCTTTAATTGCACTTTTAACATCCTTGGTGAAACTGGTAAGGCCAGCTTTGAAGTGTACTAGCTCATCACAGCCCTCGCCTGGTCTGTCCTAGCAGTCATCTAGGCCTCTGGGATGGCTACTCCCCAGAATCAGCACCATGGTCTTGTTCTTCTCACTGGTCTTATGGTGAGACTAGGATAGTCTTGGTAGTTTCCTCCTGCAGCTCACCAAGGGCATTGGTGATATTTCCATACGGAACACGATTACGTATATGTGGATATACAACGACAGGAAATAAAATCTTGCATATTTGTTTTCCTTGACACTAAACTGATATTACTTTCGGTTGCAGGGGACGGTTGCATTTTAGATGATACATATCATTGTGGATTTCACCTTATTATTTTGTTGTAAATATTACTTTTTTTACCTAATTGAAAACAATCAAAAATATGGTACAAATTTAAATGTCGTTTTGCATACTTCTGAGTAGGCAGATGCCGACTTGCTTGGTCATTTTTGAGGTTACCTTTCACGTTTACAACAAAGGGCAGGTTTCAAATTTGCTACGATCGATGCATGTAATTGCACTCGTGTTAAATAGGTCCATGCTTTAATGTTTATTCGGTTTGCGGAACGTTAGGTTCCAACAACACGATTTAAAAGACTGGCAATGTAAACGCCTGCAGGTAACCGAGGTGAATGGCAGTAAACTAGTAATATACTAATTATTAAAGAATGAAAGGGCACTTGTGGGCATGGAAAATATGTTGAAGTCTGTGTTGCATAACTTTACAAGGTCACAAAATCCCTCGCAATGACAAGAGTACGTATGGTAAATGTGGACAAGCACTTGTCGGCCGCGCTGGAGGCCAAGAGAAGTAGGAGGTTGCCATGGTGGGGACTACGTGTCATGACAGTCGTAGAGTAGATACTTCCGCCAGCTGTTGGCCAGGCTGGAGCCAGACAACACGAAGACACCAGTCTGGGAATAGACCCCCAGGGCACGCATGGCAGAAGACTACTACAGGAAGCGAGAGTCGTCCTGCCGTTTGCTGCACGGAGCGCGGGCTAGATGACGTGTCCGCAGCTGTCGCAGCAGTGTCCGCTTGAGACCCTGCGCAGGGACATTCCCCTCTCTACTCGTGGAGTCACGGTGGTTCACTGGTTAGACTACTCGCCTCCTCCTTAGATGAAACGGGTTCAATTTCCGGCACAGTCGCACCCGGATTTTCGCATGTAAGAATCGTGCCAAACAATGCCACTGGTCAGAGGGTTTTCTCGGGGATCTCCTGTTCCCCCAGCCCTTTCATTCCGGCGTTGCTCTGTGATCGCTCAAGTCGCTTCACCCTCATCGGCATTCAATGTTAAGAGCGATCCAAATATCTTCACTCACTGACCATCTTCCTCTCCTAGGCCTTGGTATCACCATGTGACCTGTGTGGAGTGCTGTCGTCACCAGTTACGTCATCGGCGAAGTTTTAGTAAATCGGAAGGAGTCCACCCGGAGCTTCAAGCCGGAGTCCGCACATCTGCGGCGGCGACGACGTTTGCAGACTCGTGCTACAAACACTACTGGCCAATGTTAGATCGAGAGACACTCTTAGATAAGGGGGGGGGGTGTTACTTCAAGAGGTTTACTTGGTAGGGGATGGAGAACCGTCAGTATGATTTTAATTATGGGGTTCTTTAAATGATGTAGGGTTTTTTATAATATAGGGATTTAATTGAGGTCCAGCAAATTTAACTGCTTTTTCTTAAAAACGTATCCTTTTACATTTGTGAGATCTGTTTCTTGACATCCTTTTAAAGGTTTGTAACATAATGTAATAAAGCAAACTCGTCCCAAAACCTGTGTAGTTTCATTTCCTTTTAGTCTTTCCTTTTATGTGATTGTTGTGTCGGCAGTACTGCATCACTCCGGAGGAGCGTAAGAAGTGAAAATGTCCAATGTTTATACTGTATTAACACTCAAAACGACGAAATTCCAAATACTAATAGGAAAAAAATGTTCACGCGTACAAAAACATTATTAAAGACCCGCGCGATCCTGGTGAACTCTGACTGCAAGCAAATACTACAATAGCGTAAGCACAACGCAAGCACTAGCATAAATATGATTACAGTCTTCAAAATAACAATATTGAACACGCTATAAACGCGAGTGTACATTTAACTGGATACGTTCGAAACTAGGAAATAACGTACAGTGAAATTTGCTCGAAAAAGAGCACTCATAACATGAAGTGAGATGAAACGACAATATCTCATAGTAAAAGCCAGTTCAGTACTATGCTCGTAACGTCGATAAGGCACATCACAGGCATGACTGTTTCGCCTTATCGCTCATTCGCTCTTGTGCCACGTACGTGTAAAACAGCTTCGTGTAGATGGGCACCTCAAGCTGGTAGGGCTGTGGGTTTCTCGGTGTGCTCGCGCATTTCTCATTCCCCTTCTATTTTACCGCTTCTTCTGCCTTAGAAGATCATATCACGACCATGTAGCGCTGAGAATTCAGAGATCGAATACCGTTTATATGTACGTCAGTGTGTACAGATTGTCTGAATTAAATGAACACCGCTTATGAGCATAGAGTTTGACAAAATCACAAAATGGGATTTATTTCTTGCAAAGAATTGTAAATTAAATTGCACTTTTAATGATCTTATTAATAGCACATTTTTAAAGTGGCGTCCAGTGACCTTAGTGTTCGTCAATATTGCTCTTAGCATAATACGATTTTTCTTAGTCAGTAGTGTAATTTTGTTTCCTGAACTTGATTGTCGTTTGTTCCACAATTGCTGCAGATTATAACAACGACAAAGTTAGTGTGTTCGTGTTGTGGGCGGCTACACAACTTAAAGAAACAAACTTGGATCTCGAAATTTTTCCTCACTAAGAGCGAAATCTATGTAATTTTATCGGTATAAATTATGAGCTAATATTACTGATTTGAGTACATTACTTAATAAAATGCTTTTTTTTATATCTTAAAACCTATTACAGCTTTATGTAGCAAATATTACAATGTTCGCACTAGAAAATATTATTTTTTCTAATCGACAACTAAACAATACATAATTAGTTACTAAGTAATTACGCGCACAGTTAAATAAACAGAAAACATAGTTAAAATTAATGTTTTCTTACAGTATAAAGGAAAACTCACTTTGCCTTGCTGAATCGCATATGTCTTACCAAATATAAATAACTGTTTGAAGGCAGATAAGAGTAAGAATATATTTTGTACGGCACCTACCCACCTTTGGAGAAAGAAAGTGTGTTTGCAAAATAATACGTATAAAGTTGCTTAACTTATGTTATTAATATTAGTGCAAGATATACGCCCACATTTTGCCCAAATGTCATGTAATTTTCACATCTATATGAGAATGAAGTTAAGAAAATATTTGTTGCCAATGGACTGTTCACAACGTGAGGCAGCAAAACGTCAGTTTTGGAGAAAGCGTTTTAACTCGCATGTTATGACAGATCGTGTTGACCAATATGACTCTTGCTGGTCAACTGCTGATAACGGCTGAATACCTCATTTTAATATAACACGGTAAGCCAACATGTTGAAGTCCTGGTGTAATCTGTCAATGAGTGGAGTGGCGATAAGCAATCTGGCGTTTAAGCCGTGTGCTGAAAGGTGGCCACTAATTAGGCCATGGAAAAGGTCTTGTAAACGTCAGGTATGTAAGAATATTGGAATTATTTTTTAATACTAACGTCTTAGTTACTTATTAAATCACTAGTTAATATGACATACGTGATAAATTACAGCTCTCAAAACAATACAACGTAGTCATCTATTCCAACGCAGCTCAAGAGAATGGAGTGTTTTCGACAGCACTTCAAATATAAAGTTTACCGCTCCGATGGTGCGAAATGATGTCGAAGTGGAGCAGCGAAGGAATTCAGTAATGTAGGAAACTGGAGTATCCCGATGAAACCCGTTTGACGGCAACATCCGCCACGTTTCCCACACGCGAACATTCAGGATTACCCCGGCGGTAATAGAACCTTGTTCGTCATTGTTAAAGGTGAGTATTCCAACCACTTTACCTCCCAAAACCTCACGAGACAATAGTTAAAGCATTCTCTTTGTTTCGTAGTTGCAGTCACTCAGTCTGACGACACCTTAATGTGGCGATAGAGTATGTAAGTTAGTATTAAGAACGTAATGAACTCAGCAGATGAACAAAATTAACATTTCACGACAAGGATCTGTCTGTAGGCAACTTCGCTAACTCAATACTTTAATATTACGATGTTCCGGGCTTGAAATTCAGTAAACCAATGAAATCGTGAGCTTCTTCTCGTTTTTGCGGTTCCTTCTTTATGAATTATGAATATTTTGACGATAATTACTTAAAATGAGACCTTTCTATAAACATACAATTTTATAATATAAATTACACATAACTTTGCGGAATTAGGTTATTTTCCACAAGGTAAAGGGAAATTTTAATTTTCTATACTCACTTAACGAAATGGAGACAGATACATTCAGAGTAACTATAATTTATACTTCAATTGGTCACATTTTACATGCTTAAGAACTTTTAAAATGTATTGCTGCGTAGCCACCTACGAAAAAATTGGAAATTTTTATTCCTTGTAAAAGTGCTGGACGAGGTAAATAATTCTGATCTAATTTACATTACAAAAGATGCATATTTTGTGGTACTTTGTCAGTAGACATTACGAGACTATATTTTTCGCCACTTCCTTCTGGCTAGTTAAAACCTATTAAGTACAACCCTGGGCGTTAGCGGCAGCCGAAAACATCCTGGTATAAACTCACTCTTAGTTCCCTATGACGCGAATGGAAAAAAAAACAGTTCAACACTAAGAGTTGTGCATTGAATCGCCTTTAAAGGAGTATCATTTAGAAAACATCCAGTTCATGAAGCGTTGTTTCCATTGCTGGAAGCATTCCTTAAGCACGTTTCCTGTGATAGTGAGCAACTGCGTCGTCTTATCCTGTTGGGTTTTGTAACACCCCCGGCAATATTCACCACTATTGGTCGGCGTACCTGTCCCCGTTCTTCATATTTCCGAAGAGACGGGATATGATTAAAATGTCTCTCAGTCAAGTTTGTGCTCCGGAAAACTCTGCTGTTACGTTTAATTTCAAGAAATATGATTTATCACACAGTTCGATATCCTTGCCGGTGCCACTCCCCCGAATCACGCCTTATTCCGTCGTGATTCGCACAATGTCGAAACTAAAAATCTCGCTGGTGGTAACACAGGCTGCGCCTGTTCTCAGAATGCAACGCGTCCTGTAACATCTTGAATCACTCCGTTAATACTGACATGGAAATGAAACACGCGAGCCCGGGTGTGCATTCCACGGCGTACAACCTGTTGCAACGTGGCCGCACATGTAAGGCAGTCCGCACTTTGCTACGGCACCCACCTTCATAAGCCACACAATACTACACCCTTATTTCGTAAAGAATGAGGCTTCTTTTCTGGGGAAATGGTGCGATTTGTTTTGTTCTTTGGTCTGCAGGTTATTTAATGTACTACTAAATTTAACTCTTGAAATTTACTTCCTACTTTATTAAATTAATATTCATTAGAAGCCTATTAATTTTTTTATAACATAACGCCCCATAGAGTCATGGCTTGACTCTCAGCGGCTAGATGACGAAGGGGGGCGTGAATAAAAGCCCTCTGGAGATATAAGAGGAAGTCGAGACAAACAGACGAGTCACAAGAAAACGAATCTATGCCTTTTCAGAATTACTCCATCGCTACCCACGCAGGCTAGGCGTGGCTTCAGTCACATTACAATAAAAAAACTCTATTTAAACCACAAAAGAGCATCAAGATTTCACATTCACATAACGTGACCATCTTATCGATATTAATTTACACATAAAAACTCCTTTTTTGCTACAATAGATACACATTATGGCATATGTGATACTTCTAACTAGGATCTCTACGTCGACAATTTCGGTACTATTTATCTTTAATATTTAAATTAATTCGCACTATGTGTGTCTTGGCCATGAATTAACACCACTTTGTTCTCTTCGTGATACTGTTGTAAGCTAAGCACTCCTGCCGTGCACAATGCTAAGTTTCGTAGGATGATATCCCCGGATTTGACAAGACCGCCCCTAATAGCATTTCCAACAAACACGATGCTCCTTATCTCTCGCATGCTCCTTAGAGCTACCAAAATATTTGCTACTACATTTCCAGGCGGCTCTTCTGGGAAGGAAATTACTCTTTCCGCCCATCCAGTACGATATTCCTTCCGTTTTCAAGTACCTCAGCCAGTTTTCAGTAAAAAAATACATAAAACTAAATGATTCGCCTGAGAACAAAACAATACGACCTTACTCAATTGTACATCTTCCTAGCGCATTCCTACGCGCAATGTTCTGTTCACAAATACACGCTCGTCCGTGATAATCCTTTTAGGCGTCCCCACCTCCAAAACATAACTTCGTTGTATTTTCTACGCAACTGCGCTTGCTGTTGCGTGACGCAGCAATACAATCTGACCTGCGTAGTAAACACGTCCTGTACTGCTAACATATCTTGAAAACCATCTCAGCCTGTAACGAAAGGTCCGTGTAGAGGCGATTTCCAGCTTCTCTGTGTCTGCTAAACATCCCGGCTTCCCTTTCAACGGTCCTGTGTCGTGTTTTGTCTTCGGAGATACGTCACACGATTTTATCACCCCTTCTAAACATTTCCGTGAGTGTGAAAAACTACCGTGTTCCTTTATTGTATCTGCTGTTTTCCTGGTGACAAAAAGGCTTAACTTCACGTGATATTTCATCACTTATTCGCTTCTTCTCTCTTTCGGCACGCAAACAAGACGCTTTGCTTCATTGTCCCTCCTAAACATTAAGTTTACTATGATACAAATCGCCCATTCGTACCATTTTCCTTCTCTTCTGATTTCAACTGCTGCTTCAGCTCGGCTGATTGGTGATCGCTAACCTGCCATCTGATATATCTTTGTGAAACTGATTGTTCTTCTTGCTTGAAGAGTTTATTTGTAATATCTGGAACCCTTCTTGACTGATGGCCGCAACGCATCCATGTTCGACACTCTTCCCTTGCTCCCTGTCATGTGTAGTGTCCAGAATATCGATTGCAACCTGGCAGTCGCTCAGACACATTACCACCTCTTTTACTGCATCACCACCCAGCTGTGTAATGCACTCGCACTGGCTTCACACTTTCCTGAAGCCCTGCTGAAGTTCTACTTCCAAATATTCATCCGCCTCATGCAAACAAAGATTAAGCGAGTCTAGAAAATTTCATCAAAGTGACAGCACTCCACATTCGTGCGCACTCAGTATAATATATATTTGCATAAGAACTATTTGTTACAGGGCATTACCCGTAGGCTAGATACAGGGAGAAGATAGGCTTCTCCCTGTTTATAGCCTACTTTTCGAAGGAAAGAAATGCTTATGAGACCACTTTCTTGTCTGTGTGGACGTGTGCATAAGTGTATGTGTGTCTGTGTGTGACTGTGCGTCTGTGGATCTCCCCCTTTTCAATTTTTGAACACGCGAACCGAATTTCACGAAACTCGGTACATTTATAGTACTTAGTAAAGACACCTGAATTTATCATTATTTTTCGACCATGCCGGGCACTACATTCAAAACGGTGCCATTTTAATGTGATGGCCGATATTTCATATCTCGGGAACCATTAATAATATGTATACTGGCAGAGCAGCGGGTAAGCATTAACTTTTGAAACATATAGTGTTGTTAGTTAGGAAATTTGAAAGAAAGTACCAAATGAAAAAAAAATAATTTAAATTATACATAGAAAACTATCAAAGCAATTCTCACCCAATTTTGCATAAAAGTCATACAATGACAGGCCAGGTGATTGAACTATATTACTTGCTTATTTTAAAAATGTCGGCCATACAAATGCTTTAGGCTTATTTGGTATATCTACTTTACGATTTAACCAACATCAAACAAATTTTGTATACTGATAAGTTAGAAGCATCATATATGCGAACACACAGCCAATTTTCTCAGCCACTTTGTCAGATGGGGCCACTGCATAAGTAAAGTTTTCGTATTATATATCGGTAAACAATGAACCGATTCCTACCTTATTTGACAAATAGTTGTACTACGCCAGATTGTATTAAATTATATTTTCCAGGTATGTTAGACGTATTTTAAAAATGGCGGCTCTATAGCCATCTATGCAATCAATTGGAAACTAACTTTGTATACTGGCAGTAGATATTACAATTACGAACTGTATCTACACGAAGCATATTTTGTCCGTCATTTATTAAGATAGCACCACACGAATAAACCAAATTTGTACCTCATGTATTGGGAAACAACTAAATGATTCCTACCAAATGTGGCAAACAAGTAGTACTGCGGGATATGATTTAAAATTGTATGTTTTAGGTATGTGAGACACTTAATTTCTAAACTGGTGGCCACATTATACTAGCATTGTAGTCAATTATAACTTAATTTTTTATGTCTGGCAGTATGTTATACAAATATCGAATGCATCTGCACGGAGCATATTTTTTCTGCTATTTTGTAAAACATTCAACATGGCAAATAAAGTATTTATGTATGTCGGGAAACAAATGAGAGATTCCTACCACATTTAGCAAACAAATTTTACTGCAGTAAGTGGTGAAAACTGCTAAGCTTTAGCAGGTAAGGCACTTATTTTTAAAATGGTGACTGTATAAAGAGTTCAGCTGAGTTTATTATTTTAACGAAACAAATTCCAAGTTAACTTTGTATGCTGGCAGTATTAACTTCAACCTTGAAATTGGTCTTTACAGAGCCTCATTTCTCGGCCATTTTGTAAGATAGCCGCAAAATATAAATTAAGCTTCTTTGTCATATCACAGGAACCAATCAAGCCGTTCTTACCAAATTTGGCGAAGTATTTGTACTGTGGTAGGCCATATTATTATATGTATTTTTAAGTGTGACAGATGCATATTATTAGAATACAGCTATAGTAACAATTAGTCATAGTATGCTATATATTCAAAAATATGTAATCTATTTTATATTAACTTTGTACACTGGCAGTTTAAAATCATAAATTGTGTTAATACGTAACTTTTTTTCATCCATTTATAAAGATCGTTACATGTAAAATATGGAGATTTTATGCCATATCTCAGGGACAAATCAACCCCCAGTGGCTAAGCCACTTATTTTCAAAGTGATGGCACTGTAAATATTTTTCGTTAGTAAACCCTATAATTTGAAACATTTTACTGAATAAGTTCGAAGTTGATGCTTGAATCTGACATCCGTAATGCAGTTGATTGCACACTAGCATATGGTAAGTGGTTTTCTGGGTTCGAGTCCCGGGTAAGGCACTTGTGTATTTGTAATTATCTTACTACTGTTGCATATGTTTCGGGTTTCATCTCTAATGATATTGCTTTCAACGAGACGACAAATGCTATCTACCCACTCAGCTTTTATAAATATATTTCAAAAATAATTGCACCCATGTTACGAAAAGTAGGAGTATTTGTTATTTCACAATAATATTGTTATTCACATAAATTATTATTTAAATATTATAATTTAAATAAAATATAACTATAAAATTAATTGATCCATAATTAAGGCACTTCTGTATTAACACAATTATGCAAAGATTTACTGATAACTAATGAACCTACTTTCCTCTACACGGGTGCAAATACATTTTAGTGATGTTTTTAAAAGTTAAGATTGTAGGTAGGCCTTGACGTCTCATTGACAGCAACATCATTATAGATGAAACCAGAAACATGTGAGACTAGACAAAGGCAATAAACAAATGGCGTCCATGTAGTTATTTTAGTTTTGTATGTTATATCATCGAAATTATGTAATTAATTACAACGAAACTTGGTATGATGGCTGTATATATTACAACAATCAAATGTTTACACACAAAATGTATTTTGCCCGCCATTTTGTAAAACAGTATTACTTGACAAATTGAAATTATGTGATATCCTAAAAAACAACCGATTACTACCAAATTTGAAAAACAATTAGCGCTACGGCAGGCTATATAAAATAATTAATTTTGAGTGTGTCAGACATAGATATTTTTAAAATGGTAGCCTTATAAGCATTTTAGCTTCGAATTTTTTATTTACCAAACTGCAAAACAAATTTCAACTTATCTTTGTATGCTGACAGCATTAGTTGTATCTATCGAAATTGCCTATGCAAAGCCTCATTTCTCCGCCATTTTGTAAGATAGACCCACATAAAGTAATATAGTTTTTATGCCATATCTCCGGAAACAATCAATCGATGTAATTCAAATTTAGCGAAGATGTTGTACTATAGTAGGCCGTATTAATTTGTATGTTTAAATTACGTCAGTTTCTTATTTTCTGGATGGCTCCTATACAAACGTTTTAGCTTTGTTTGCTATATCTACAAAACAAGGAAACATATAAATTAAACTTTGCATATTTTATTAATGACACTAATCGAATGTGCTAATATATAAACTCTTTGCCCTCAAATTATGATGATCGTCACAAGAACAATTGGGGTTTTATGCCATATCTCAAGGACCAATCGATCGATATGCATACAGAGATACTCCTTTGCGGGATTATTTGCAAAGTAGTGTCAGGTGAGTAAACAGAACTTTTGATCATATTTGCAGAATAATTCGACTAGTTTTTACAAAAATTTTAACACTTACTGAATTCCAAGAATACTTACACGATTTTAATTGGGTTAGTCGATAATTCTAAAAATGGCGGCCATATAAATATTTTCGTATGTTTGGCATATCTTTTTAACAATTTTTCAAATTAAATCAACCTTTTTATTTTATCATAATCTATTGCTTAACTTTATGAACAGATCCTCTTTAAAAAAAAATTTGTAAGAGAGCCCCATTTAATAAAATAAGATTTTTATGCCATATCTCGGTGACCAATCAACAGATTTCCATTCAATTTTTCGCACAAGTTGCGTTATGGTAGCCCATGCAAACTCATGTGTTTTAGTATCTCAGACACTTATTTTCAAAATGATGGCATTGTAAATATTTCAGGTTAGTGAACCCTATAATTTAAAACCTTAGACTGTTTACGTCCGAAGTTGATGATCTGAATCCTACCTTCGTGATGGAGTTGATTGCAAGCTTGCTTAATTTTACGAGTTATTCTGAATTAGAATCTGGGGTAAGTCACTCGTATATTTTTAATGTCTTTGTAATGTTTCTCGTGTTTCTGGTTTCATCTCTTATTATATTGCTGTCAATGAGACGTGAATGCCTACCTACCATCTAAGCTTTCAATAAATTTACTAAACTTTATTTGCACCCATGTAGAGGAAAGTAGGCTCATTAGTTATCAGTAAATTCATGTATAATTGTGTTAATACAAAAATGCCTTAATTATGGATCTTATTTCAGTTTTGGATCATGAAAAAATATAATGTAAACGAAATAAATATATGTGGACAAGAGAATGGTTAGCCTAAAGGAACTCAAACTGGCGTACTGGTAATGCTTTTCGAAGAATTGGGGTGAGTACACAGATAACCTGAAAACTGTATGGAAACTTGTTACTTTTTTGTAACTATTAACACTGTTAGGTATCTGTTTTTTTGTCCACATTTCCATTTTCATATTACCGAAAAATAGTAGACTAGGTATACTAACCACTTTCAATACAAAGCTACGAAGTTTAACTAATTTGCCTCCAACATTATAAGTTTTACAGGGCGGATGTTATTCAGCGTGACAGTGCAAATATTTGCAGGTATGGACAGTGAGATGTTTTAGAAATTCAAGTCAAGAGTGCTCATCTAACCATCAAGAGCCTATATTTATTTGTGTAATGTAGAGTGTAATATATCTGTCAAACTAATGTTATTTACAATATCTGGTTTTATTATTTCTCCTCTGTTGCGAAGGGACAAGTTCCTCTGCTGTTCTGACTCCATCCATACTTGCCTTCCGCAACATACAACATTATTCAACACACGCCTCGTCGAAATCACATGGTTAAATTCTAACAAGCCTTTTCTTGAAGGTTGGATTTCCAACTGAACTGTAAGGTGTTATGAGAAATATTTTGATCGCTTTAATATATACAACATGCCTCGAAATTCTGTCTCAGACATCGTGCTAAAATAACAAATCGCGTGTTCAAGTACGAGCTTTGGATAGATATATTGGCAAAAATTATTTTGTAAGTGCATAATTCTATGGATGCAATAAGAGTTATACTTTGTTCATACCCTGTCTCGTATTCCTCGCGAAAGGAGTCGCACGAGGACCTAAAGGATCTCGAGCCGCCTTTCCTGATAAACCATAATGCTGTAAAAAAAATAACTCTCATGATGTTCCATCTTATCTTTACAAGCATTTTCATAAATGCACACATTAATAACTGTGTTTATATTACTACTGTTTATCAAAACCACTTCCTTCTTTTTTATAGTAAGTAAAGGAAGAAATCTTGTAAACCACCTGTGCTCAAGAAATACTGTAAATAATCTTTCAGTGAACATCCCTTCACTAAAATCAAATGTAAGACTTAATCACACACACACACACACACAGAGATATATATAAATGTAGAAAACTTTGATTGTATGGGAAAATACTTTGCCATTCGGTTTATCTCAGTGCGCGTGTACAGTGACATGACAATTCGCGAACATTTTCCTAACAGTGCAGATATACATGGCACGCAGGGCCTTGCTGGGAGCTGATATGTTGCCTTAATTATCCTTGCAATCGGAAGAGGCTGGGCAAGTAAGAGAACTTGGGCATACTTTGAAATGGCGCAATGTTCAAAGCAACAGCTTCTTCAATATATGCTTCAGATTTGTCGTCTACCTTACGAAGTTCAGCAAGCTCGAAAATTCAAAACACATTGACGACACGCCCTTGTTTTGAATATGTGTTCAAGTGTCATGTGCGCCGGAGTTGCTTCCTTGGTCAGTTCTGGAGGCCTAGGTTACAAGGGAACTTACGAACTAAAACCTCTGCTATAGTGAGTGAATAAGAAAAGATATCTGGGCGGCTCTTAACACTGAGGTCTTGAGAGCTGATGAGGGTGAAGCGCGGTACGGAGCTGCGCCAGAATGAATGAGTGGGCAAAACGGGAGATACTCGAGTAAACCCACCAACCAGCAGCATCATCCGGCATGAATCCCACATGCGAAAATCCTGGAGTGACCCCGCAGGTAATCGAGCCCGGTTCGCCTAGGCGGGAGACGAACAGTCTAACTAATACACCACCGCGGCCCCCTGTCCGCTAGAGAATTCTGTATTGAGTTTTCGTTGTAATTGCATTTTATGTTTTGTGAGTATTTTTTTGTTACAGTATTTCAGTTCGTCGTTTCACTTCAGAAAGAGGGCATCTCGGAGGTGGTCGTGGTGGATGTTGGCGGCAGGCGGCGAGCAGCAGTATGGATCGGTCTGCGGATAACATGTCGACGATGTCGGCCGCCGAGGGGCGTAGTGCTGGAGTAAGGACGCGCC
>NQII01002517.1:111327-129519 GCA_002778355.1 Clitarchus hookeri | reverse complement strand
CGGAGAGAGCCGTGGTAACGCCCAATGCTTCCCCGAGGGACGGCGTGCGGTCCCGGCGCACGAAGCGCTGCCACGCGGCCGGCTAGGCAACTACGCCGGCCAGATGTCTGCTGCTATGCTCAGCCGCGTGTAGTGTGCAGTGCTTCTTCCAGGAGGTTACGTCAGGCGTGGCCAGAACACGGCGTCTCTGCAGTCACCTCGTGCTGCACCAGTAGCGTTCACTTCTTACAATTACAGCTCGCTACAGGCATTCATTTGACTAGTGCCCTGCGTTTGTTTGGACACAACGTTAGAATTACCTTTAAAAAATTAGCGAAGGTGAGGGATCGTTAACATACGCGACAAGGATGCGAAATTGTTACTACTCCCATAAAAGCTACAGTAACGAGGTGAATTCTGAATGAAGAACGTCAGGTTTTGTTACGTCTGTTGCTAAAGTCGCAGCGGCTACAGTGCGATAGCGTACGAGATGTATAAATGGTGACTGACCCTACAGAGTTGTAGACGCGAAGTTCACTGCGTTGGACGCGCCGCGGAATGTGCAGTTCTCGGATGTATTTTCGAAACGTTGTCGTGGGCGAGCATGCGCAGTACACCGGACTAGATGTCAAGTCGTCATTGCTCAGGTATCTTGTGCATAACTCTCTCAGGCACTGGTCACAATCGACTTGCTTAAATAATATTACCTACGCGGCATAACAAGCGAAACCGTCCGTTTACAATCGGCGTTAGCGTAGAACAAAAAAAAATCTTATAAAAGAGGAAACGAAAAGGAATAATTTTTGCTATCACAAGAACTTTTACACTCGTAAAGTTGGCCAACTTGAGTACAGCTGTTTTAAAGACGTTTCACGTTCTCGTTGGCCGTGGGTAAAATCTTAGAGTAAGAAACTCTTGCGATGACCATCTCAACGTAAAGCAAAGCAAATTACGGAAGTAAGCCACGGGAAATAATAGTTACGGACGTTGCAATTTCAAATACAGATTTCTACTTATATATACTTCACTCGCTCGTTTCTTTGGTGCTAAATGGGAGTGGCTCATTATTTTAATACTAACTCGTGTGAAACTCGTGTTGTTTGATGGTGCATTACCACGTACTGGACAGGGTGAGACTGGGTTTGTTGGAACCCGCTCGGCGTTCGACCAGAAGACCATTCTACCGCTAGCTAGCGCGGCGTGTTAGTGACGCGCGCACTCGGTGCAAACAGGCGCAGAGTGCGTGAAACTACGTCCCTGCATGTACACTATTACGAACTACTTGGACGTCTTCTATGGTTCTATTAATGAAATGCACATTAATGCGACTTTGTGTATGTGATGACAGTACATTTAAAATGCCGGTAATAAGAGTGTCTCCTCTTTGCGCATATATTTAATAATTTCCTTTGACGCAAATAAAATTGTTGCAAAAATTAGAAATACTAGAATAAACAACGTTGTGTATGCAATTTTTTATGGCAGTTTGCATTAGAAACTTCTCGTCATATGTCTATGTTGCTTAAGACAAGTCTACTTAGGAAGTTTTGGAATCTACTAATAACGGACACATTGTGTAGAATGCTATTCACCTACTGTTACGATGAAGTGAACGCAGCGTGCCAAAATTGGGCAGTTATGAGTGACGCGTGAGAGTTGTCTGAATTAACAGTACGCTCATTTGCTGCACATAGTAGTAGCCAGGCCGGTGTGAGCTTTCGAGTGTTCGAATGACCAAATTCAGTTTCAGCGCGTAGAGTTATTTTTGCGAAAGAGTTGGAGTACTCGAAAATGGTACGGTATAACTCGCCTATAAATACAGCTCATTGCGTGCCTAACTCAAGGTATGGTAGAAATGAAGTGACCAAACTAGTTCATTGCACATCTCTCCCACGCATGTTACGTGTGGCACGCCGATTGTGGACGGTGCCTCGGTCTTGCTTCATCGGCCTCTACCATACTTATAAGAATACCCTTCTTTCTCATAGTTGCCTTTAATTAAGTAGTCAAATGTTAAGTTACTAGCCGGGGTTTTATTATCGTAAGCCAGTTTCGTAAAAAAGTTTCATAATTCCATAGCGAAACAGGAATGTGAGTGTTTGCGCGAGTGCAGGGAACGTGGTTCAGCGTAGCTGCGGCAGTCTCACTGGCACGTGAACAGCCGTCGTCATTGCAGCTGTAGTCCGAGGAAGAGGAGCAGCGGAGTTGGAGGAGCATTGGACGGCGAGGCGCGATGCGAGACAACAGGTGAGTGGCTGCCGTGGTGGGCTCTGGATGGTTGTGGCGCGAACAAACACGACCTGCCGTTCCGCCCTGCCGACTGTCTTGGCACGTCGCCCGCCCCCAGACAGTACAGCTGCCGGGACACTTGCTCTGGCAGACTTGCACAATACGGACATCGCGACTATTACACAGCACACCGCCATCCGCGACACTTGTGCCATTAAACAAAGCCGGGCATCGTTATCGACTGCGAGGAGAGAACAACCTACACAACTATTGCATGCTATTGTAGTCTTTGTGGTTGTTTGAGTTAGCACATTTAAAGAATTTAAGCTTCATTTTTTTCTTCCACCACAAGACTAGTTTGAATGCGTGAATCATGTGGCTTCTTAAATTTTAAGGAGTAAGAATATCAGTAGAAAAGATAACGGATTTCTGTAACAAAAGAAATTAGAATTTGGAACTCCTATAGCTGGCTTTAAAGTTTATCTGGATATAATTTTTTACATACACTGGTAAGTTACACGTTTATTTTGAAAGTTAATTTTTATGAACTCTCAGTTAACAGCTAAAACATAAGCAATTCTGATAAAGAAAAAAAAAATATATTGTGTTAGTTTGTGAACCAATTGTCACTGCCCTATTTTAGTTTAAGTAGCACATGAAAACATACTGTAGTTACACAATTATTCTACAGTGTTTAAGCCTGGTGGAGTTATATTTCCTTATTTTTCATATGCAAGCCGTAAACCCTTTTACGCTTGTTTTGTGCTTAGATATGGTGTGCTGTGTTTACATATGGTGTGTTGTAGTGTGCTTACATATGGTGTGCTGCGTATCTCAAATATGGACTCTGTAATATTACGCGTTTTATTACTACTTGTGCACTTAGAGGAAGACAAGATTAATTAATAAAAACTTTGTCATCAGATTTTGTAATCTCAGTGTCACAAAAGCATATATTTAGTACCCAATTAGAATTTTGTAATTTCATTTAACTTATTCGGAATTGCATTTTTTCCCAGTCATTTACAAGGAAACGCGGAAAATCATAAGTGAAATATCGTCCACGACATGAAATTATTTATCACAGAAACATTTTCATGTGAAAACAAAGAAAAATGGTAATACGTTTGAATTTAATATATTTTTTTGGAAGCAGTAGTGCAGTGGATTTCTGGTTAACATTTGGAGATTTATGGCCCCGATTCTCGCGAAAGCGAAAAAAAATCAGTAGCGAAAGTAAATTATATTCCAGACTTGAGGGGAATCACTAATAAAAAAAATTTCAGCAACTCAATTTTACGTCTGCCCGTAAGGAAACATTGCGATGGGACCTCTAAAGGAGGTGATAGGCAACCCTGTGTAGGTAACTTTCTCAAATCAGATCTTTGACGGAAGTTATTGATACCCGCAATGAAAGCCAAGGGAATAAATCACAGACGCCACTTTGTACTTCTTTTTCTTTCCTTTGAGGAATCTTTGCAGAGAAGCCGGACAAATGCCGTTTTCTTAACCATTGTCACTATTTTTTCCTCTTTGAATACGTTTTATAGGATGAAAGGGAAAAGGGTTGGCTGTAGATATTTTTTTAACCTTGCAGGGAAATAATTGTATTTCGAGGCAATCCATTTATTGAGACACGCCTATACGTATACAGGCAATATTTTTACTGAAGAACCACCTAAATGTTTCGCGCTTCTATTCTCACATGTTACTTCATCGTAAAACTCATACTGCCTTCAAATCTTGAGTCTGTTATTACATGTTTATATTTGCTTGTGAAACAGCTGCTGTTAACGTTTTCGTGTTTACCTCTAATGACATTTGACACGGGCAAGAAAATGTTAGGGAGGACAGATTACACAGAAGGTTACCTTATAGTAGTTACACGACATTAGGATGTGCTGTATTTTTCTTCCAGAGCTATATAACTGCGTGTTGGTTTGGCAAGGAATATAATTGGTCAATTGTTGATATGGTTTAGGATATAGTTTATTTATAAGATATTTGTTAAATGGCTGAGGTTTTTAAAGATTAAAAATATTATTCTTTAAAATATATTTACAAGGTTATAGCTTATGGCCACATTATATTCTAGAGCAAAAGCGTAGCATTCGGCGGGGTAGGTTAGCAACCTAAAAATTATATTCACTTAAAATTTAGTTCGAGGTTATTAGACTTCAGTTATATTAATAACGGCTTCATATCATTTTGTAGGAAGTTTGAGAGGTATTTAGGCAGGTATTTAGTGTAAATCATTGTTCACTTCTACCTATTGGCTGGCAACAATTCCCTCTTACAACCTGCTCAATATCAGTGTTTATTGCACCGACCAGCTTCATCGTGATGAGAGTTTCCCCAGATCTAAATCTCAGTTCCCATCTGTCCGTCAGCCCCTCTAACTATGTGGTGGCAAGTTTATTGAAATAAAGTGAATGTTGACACACTGCCAACTTCTTTACGGCCTCCGTTCGTAGTAAATTACCCACCATTCGGTGAAATTTACGCCTGCCGTCCACATTATCGTTACCACGAATTTTTTGTTCCGATACAGCTTGAGTAATAACGACTGGACGCTGCGACAGGCCGTGGTGGCACGCGTGTTCTCGTGCTCCCGACACGCGCGTGTTCTCGTGCTCCCGACACGCGCGTGTTCTCGTGCTCCCGACACGCGCGTGTTCTCGTGCTCCAGACACGCGCGTGGTCTCGTGCTCCAGACACGCGCGTGGTCTCGTGCTCCAGACACGCGCGTGGTCTCGTGCTCCCCACACGCGCGTGTTCTGATACTTATTGAAATGTTGTGGCAATGGCGAGGAAGAACTAAGCTCAAGTTGGTTTGACTCTCTCCATTGCCGTAGCTCGTTACTGAAAGGAAAAATTCAACCAAACGGAAAATAATTGCCTGTAAAAGTGTGCAACTAAAATACCTATAGGTAATTATTAAGTTTAGGGGCTTTCCTGAAAAACAAAAAAAAAATTCAAAATTAAGATATATTTCTACTCTACTAATTACATAGAACACGAATATACTAGGGGTGTAGCTTTAAAATAAGTAAAACATATTTTTAAAAATTGAACAAAATTGCGAAATGAGCGATATAGCCAGTTTGTTTTAGTTTCTGAACGAAACGTCCTAGACCAACAAAAGTTGCATTAATGGGTTCTGCACAGCTTACCGTGTTCATATTCAAGAGGGTGTAATGTTAAAATAAGTAGAACATATTTAAAAAACTTGCGAAATATGTTTGTTTACGTCTATTAACGTCAGAGGAATTATACCAGCCCCCTACCTTGGTAAGTCAATTTACATTCTTTTGGTGTGCTTTATGGTTCCTTTAATTCCCTGCAATCCTACATTCGTAATTTAGTGTAAAACCCTACAATCCTAGGTTAGTGTAACATCCTATACTCCTAGGTTAGTGTAAAATCCAATAATCCTAGGCTAGTGTAAAACCCAACAGTACTAGGTTAGTTTAAAAATGTAAAATAGTGATTCACCCATCGTGGGGTTAGGTTTTGTTAGGTTAGGTGGGCACATATTACGAAATTAGTCGGACGTTAATTTCCCTAGTATATTAGTGATCTGCGTAATTAGTGGAGTGGAAATATACCATTTTCCATTAACTATTTTTATATTTACAGAAAAGCCCCTAAACTTAATAATTACCTACAAATACCAATATTTATGCAAAAATATTAAATTGTTTGTTTAAAATTTTTAAAACTACCTATAAAAGGTTTTGCATATATATTGCATTTATATCGTTACATTTTTTAAGGATTTTCTTTTCCAGTTGAAAATTTTTATTTGGAAATTATTTTGCTCTTAGGTTTAATCTGCCGTTACAATCTTCAGCAATGGAGATATGCAGTAAAAAGTGTGTGTTAAGTCGACAGTCTGTCGTGTATACGCTCCGTGGAGCCGAACACAATTCTCGCGGTGCGGCGCAGCGCTTTGACAAGTCTCACCTTCACCAGTTCAGGCCAGTGCGCAACTTCAGCCATCAAGCAGTCTTGAAGTTTTGTTAACATTCGCCCACGTTAAAACTGCACAGAGATATTTTTACATTCTTATTTGAGTTGTTGTTTACCATTCACCGCTTATGTCTATTACGGACGTGCCACAGATGCACCAGCATTGACTTGTATTCCGACTGTGATAAATAATTAAAACTATGTACTTGGTACCTGAGTACCGGCTGAAAGTCTTCATTCTTATTGCCACATTTTATTCTTCACTGTCCCTTAAATATACAAACAATCTAGTGGTTCTAAGTTGTGGTGGGAAGTCTGCAGAGCTTTGGAAGCCGAGAGAAAGCAGACGTCTTCCTCGAGTAGTTGTACATTCCAAAAATTGTATTTTTGAACTGTTTGTGATCGATATTTATTTATATTAGATTTGATTTATACAGTTCGTACATACAAATTATTTTCGCCATTTAATCATTGCATGACACCTGAACACATTCTAAAAATTTATGAATTTTTCTTCGCATTTGAAATGGCCAGTCTGTAGCCAGTGTTACTTTATTGTTCTTATTACTTTAACCTATAAAAATGCATATGATCATTTCATTTTGGTTTCGGCTTCATATTACTTGTCTCTGTTTACCCATCAACTTGTTTAATATATTTTCCGATCTATAATTCACAGGAATTTTAATTGAAAAAGCCAAGTAGGTTCATATCGGTGAAATATGATATAGAATTGTACTCATTCGGTAATATCGAAAAAATTTTTGACGCTAACCAAATATTTAAAATTTTGGTACTGCCATAATTCTAGTGTTCACATTTAGGAATAAGTTGACTTCATCGGCAACAACTTCATTCACATTCAGTCAAATACCCTGATTTTATCTCCTAACAATGTACTACGTAATTAAGATATATAAATACATTTATAAAAGTATTAAAAAAAAATGTATTTAAAAATATAAATTAAAATTTTTGTAAAATATTATTAGTGTTTGTTTGCTAGTTACAGTTGGCAATAGTATATTCTTGCCAAAGGCCCAAGATATCTGGCATGGTTACCGTGGAGGAGACAAACCTATCACTCAGCAACATTTGACCGCCTTCTGACTCGTTATCTCGACCTCATACCTGTAGCCGAAGTCGCAGCTCCCATCTGCGGCCTTCGCGAACGTGACCATGGCAGGCAGACGTGACTTGCTGAAACCATGGTTGTTTTAGCATTGGCTTCATGATACGGTAGCTATGTACATTTTGTAGTCTTGGACTGTTACAGTTACAACATTTCATAAACTCTTTATTGAAAGCGGGAGCGGTGGTGGTGTAGTGGTTAGACTGCTCGCCTCCCGCCAATGTGAACCGGGTCCGATTCCCGTCGGGGTCGCTTCCAGATTTTCGCATGTGGGAATCGTTGACGATGCCGCTGGTCGGTTGGTTTCATCTGGGATCTCCCGTTTCCCTCGCTCTTTCATTCCGGCACTGCTCCATATTCATATCGTCTCACCCTCATTAGTTCTCAAGACCTGTATGTTAAGAGCCTCCCAAATATCTTCTCTCATTCACGCACTCATTTTGAGCGCCGTAACATCTATTACATTTGACACTGTACACGCACCCATTTATGTAACTTTAATTGCAATTGATAATTTAGCTAGGCAACCTTTCGCAGTGTTCAATAGTTCCCGTATTTGAACCAAAATTTTGCCCCGGTTTATGTACTTTATCATTTTATGTACTTGTCGGAATTCTCCACTCAATCCTCCGTTTAAACGTGCTCGCGATCTGTAGACTCCTAAAAATGACCTTTTTAACTATGTACATTTGGTACTGGCGTCTTCTCCAACGACTGAAAAACCAGATGTGTATCTCTTTATCAGGAGAGAGCTCCTGCCTTCCTGTGGAGCCACGTATGTAGTCAGCAGTGTCTGACGTGACTGTACGTGTGTGACGTTGATTATATGCGCTGTACATAAATGAACGTCCTCATTTGTGATGTCCGATAGTTAACTTTTTACAAACTGTCACACAGTAAATGCAGCGAGCAAGGACCTCATTAATTTAATAGTTTTCTAGCTAACATTTGTTAAAAAAAACATTATGAAGTACAAAATTATTTTCACCTACATTTAACTTTAGAAATTAAATTTATTTCATTTCTCTATTTATTTGTTGTCCATTGATAGAAATTAACACCACATCAATGTATGCGAAGGGGAATATTTTATTTAAACATATAACAGTATTTAATTACTCAAACTCTTTACAAACTTTCACTAAATATTCCGTATGATAAGACGCTTAATCCTGGTGGCAGAAAATCAATTCGTTTCAACCAACTGTCGATACATAGTTTATTTTACTCTTAGAAACAATTTCTACTAGTAGCGAATATATTAAAAAAAATAATGAAACATCTCAAATTTATTTAGAGTCGCAGTTATAATCACTGAAACGAAGGGACAACGTCCACTGCAATTATTTAAACATCTTCTGGCCACCAACAGACTGTGTATAGTTCACTGTTGAGACATGTAACCAAATTTATTTAATACAGCCCAACTTTGATTAATATCGCTATTATTAATACTGTAATAATGTAATGCAAAAATTACAACGAAGCACCAGTTGATTTCTCTTTTAACATAATTAAATTGCCTAACAGCATCAAGCATTAACATTCATATGATTTCACAAAAATATAAGTTTTACAATTCCGCAAAATATATGTTGAATTTCTACTGTAAAGAAGTAACTCTCATTATTGCTATTTTTTTTACTGAGCATGTATATTAATAGATATCATAAAATTCAGAATTATTCATACTGCAAGCATTGCATAAGTCAGAGCCATAACTCAGCGTCTCATTGCAACACTAATGATATCGGAAACTTTTCAACTCTCAATAACTGAATAGGTGTCTAGAAAAAGGGCATATGAAAATTTTTTTCCAATTTAATACTTTTCGTGGAACAAACTATTTTGCGATATGGCTGACGCTTTGATGGGATTTATATTATTCACAACCTCGCGCTACATGTCGGAAACACGCGTTGTAAGATAATAAATACAGGTGGCACTGGCGGAAGAAGGGCGTATGTCGACTTTCCTCAACCTCCCGTCACTGTCGCTGATCTTCGCTTACAGTCAGCTCGCTACGTGTAAACACGTTTGTTGTGACGTGCAGTTATTTCCAACATGGGCGATGTTAATTAATCGCTTAGGGAATGTAAGTGTTTGGGTTATAGTAAACGGTTACTGAATATAAAGAGGCGTGATAGGAAGCAGAAAAAGTTGCGAAATGCAGGTGAATAGTGTGTAAACACGCGCGCCGGCAAAGGAGCGACCAACGCTGTCAGCAGTGTTGTAAGACAGCTGTATGCAACATACTTTCTGTTCACACTGTGCATGGATTGTTCAGAAGGGTTTGTCAACTGGGTTACAATGGTCAAACGCTTTTTCTTAGGAGTTTCATACATTTGCGTGAGCCGACACGCAGGCGGCCTGGAATTATTAACGAACATGATTTCCGTTACTCCAAAAAGTATCAGTGTTCTGTAAGGTAAAATAAAAAATGAGGAAGTAGCTCGAAAGGCTGGAAGCGGAAGACATTTGAATCGGCCTCGTGCACTGGACAATAATGGCATACAAAAGATTAAGCAGCATATTGCAAGCTTTCCCACAATGGAATGACATAACAGCCGATATTCGCCTGCACCGGTTGTTTCTTGAATGATATCCAGAAAGTGGTAACCTAACGTGCAGTTTGTACAGACAAATTATCAATATTATATTTGTGACATACTGTGAATACAAAGAACTGTTCAGGACGAGTTTAGAACTCGTCCTGAAATGTTCTTTGTTTGGCCAAAAGAGTTCCCAACCCTCTTCTTCAATTGCTTTAATACAAAGAGCAGTTTCTAAATTTTGTTTTGTGTACTTGAATTTTATCTTTTATGGTTATTGTCACTAAACTTTATATTAATTAACTGCCTTGTTATTGTTTCCAGTTTTAATAATTCCATGTTTTAGCCCCTCTGCCCCTCGTGTATACTCGAGCTCGTAGCCTTATCAGCTAAGTTGTGAAATTTTTTTCATAAGTCCACCTGATTTTACATGTTAAGAAATTTTTCATGAAGTGCATTTTATTACAATGATGACTTGTAAAATTTTGTTGTGCACTGTGAAATTGCGAGTTGTGGGCTGTCAAACAGTTTTAGTAAAGTCAGTGGAATGGGCCGTAGGTCGGTCTCTCCAGGCTGGAAATACCGCCGTTTCTTGCCGGTGTTCGCTCCGCGTGGACTCTGTTCACCAACAACTCGCCACACTCGTACAATACCACTGGTCTCCTCATTTCTATCGTCATCACCCACCTGGCAGCGAGGAAGTGTTGTGTTTATATTTGCCACTAACACTTTCCAGTTTATTACACACCTTAGGCAGTGCTATAAATGACGTAATTCAGCATTCAGTCGTTAATTAAATGGGAGCGCAAATCCCAACTTGCTTGACTGTTACTTAATAACGCCAGCAGTCAGCTTAGTGAGTTTTCAGTTGAGCAGGCGCGCGTCAGCGTCTTGCTGCAGAAACGTCCCTCGCTCCACACACCAGTCTCCAAGCAGGTAATTCGCCAGTGAGGAATGTGCAGGAAGGTGGTCCAGAGGTCTTGAGAGTCGATGATGGTGAAGTGAGGTATGGAGCACCACTGGAATGCAAGGGTGGGAGACCCCCCAGAGAAAACCTGCCGACCAGCGGCATCGTCCGGCATGATTCCCACGTGTGAAAATCCGGGATCGACCCCGGCATATACCTAGCACTGCAAAAATAGCACAATCTAGGCAAAAAAAACGCTCTTTAAAACTTTAGACGTCCTTCCATTCTATGGTTCTGATTTAAAATGTGGTTGGTACTGGATTAGAATTTATTGAGATAAGGTGGTCGGTTTGAGATTTCTTTCAACATGTCACATTAAAGTAGTTTTCAATTAGTGGCTTTACTGCGCACAAGAGCTGCCAGCTTGCAATGTTGGGTTCCAATCTACCTCTTCTGGTATCATAATATGAAATGTCAGTATGAACGAGGAAGCCATTTAGAATTGATGATTAATTTTAATTTTCTTAAATTCATTCGTTTCATAACAGTTTATTTGTTTGGGTAATTTTTTACACAGTGTTCATCACAGTTACTCCTAGATAAACATTTAACGGAATTCAAGCCGGAGATCTGGGTGGATACTCAACGCTTCCTCGTCGGCCTATCCATTTTCCAACAAATGTTTCATACAGGAGCGAACTTTCATCTCAATGGTTATGTAGGGAACCGTCCATCTGGAAAAAGAAATCGTCAACTGGGTTGACAGATTGCACAGTGTGTTAGTGCAACATGGTATGGCAACTTTCACTGTTCCATCGAAGAAGAATGTCGCCACATGTCCTCTGGCAGACACACTGACACCACACTGTTAATACAGGAAGATTACCTGCCTGCTCTGCCATAATGTGGGGGATTTTCATCTGCCCAGTACTCTTAGTTGTGACGGTAGACAGTAGTTTTCAATTTAAAGTTTGCCTTATCGAACCAAACAATCACGTTAGTGAAATGTTCGTTGTCGTTCACATGTTCACATCCCACTTGTGAAATTCGACATGCCTATTCGGGGTTGTTTTTTTTTAGTGTGAAGTAACGTGGGAATGAAGGGACTCCATTATACACTTGGTGTAAAATGCGATGGGCACTTTACTTACAGACACGTGTATCGGGCTCATCTTGCCGTGTGGACACGTGTTCGTTCCCGTATGCAGCACCGTCCTTTATTCACATCACACACAGTTTCGTCCCTCTCAAGCATGTCACATGATCGAGCCATTATTACAAGTGGGGATGGTCATCTCTGCACCTCAGTTATATTCACATTTCCAATAAGACTTTAATATCCACTTACAATTCCCGAAAGAAAACCTTTTCACATCTACCATTTCTTCTTCAATTCCAGTGCTACCGCACGTGGCTGCAAATGAAACTAAAAGCAGAATGGCTGCATGAGCTTGCACACAGCCAACAGTGTCCTGGTAGCATCAAACTCACGAAGTCGCATTAAATTGTCTTTAATAGTGTCTCTGTTATTAACTTACAAAAAGCGTAAAAATAAATTTGGGACACCAGTATATTTACAGACAACGTAAATGTTTAGTGTTACTATATCTAGAGGACTGTAGCAAAATTTGAAAAACTCGTCTCTGCCTTGTTACCAAAGATATTCTAGCAGTCAATCGCTGAGTTTTGAATTTTTTGTTTATTTCTTAAGTTACTTCATCTTGATCCATGACCAATTTTAAGCTACGAAAATCTTTAGCATTCCATTGACAATGTGATGTAGTCGTGTTAGTACAGTTGTACAACTAAATGTCGGCAGTTGTCAGTTTTACGCTTGTGCCTACACCGGTTCCAACAGGTTCGTGCTCACATTTACATCGTCAATCAGCAAGTCTTTAAAACTATCGGGTACGGTAAAGGTAGTTTATTTTACATCTATGTTTTGCACACATTGCTTAGGATATTGTACGTATTATCATTCAGAAGTTTGTTTTTTCTCCCATATCTGTAAAACTTTCACGACCACTGCAGTGAACTGTTCGTAAAAACTTTACACGAATCGTATTGTAGGGCCATAGCTTAATTCAGTAGTTAACAGCAGCATGTTTGGACTAGTTCCAGAATAATTTGTGTTGAAAATCAAAAATGCCTTTTTCATTCCTACACAAGCGGTGCTTGGTTTATAGATACGGCATATGACATTTCCTTCAAATAAAAATATATTTAAAGAAGTAGATATTACAAGCATTTTAAATTCACTTGTGTGATTTTGTGAAAAACGAAAATAATAAATTCACTTTTAGAAATTAGACTTTAATAAATATTCAATATATACTTCAAATAATTCATTATTAAAGCAAAGAATTCCTTTGTGAAAGTAAGAAAATTTTGGCATTAATTTCGTAGACGCCCGTGTTTTGTAAAATATATTTATGCAATATTAGCTATGCTAAACATTTTAAATAATTTAAACCAGAAATATTCAATATTGAACCAAATTGGAGAAAGTGAAATGGCGTTATTTGAAATAAGTTTCAATGTGCGGATTTTTTTACGGTGGCTGAATCCGCCTCTTTTAAAGATCTCTTGATAGGTTGTAAAAAGTGTACATGTAAACAGACTAGGTTTTGAACTTGAAAAAATTGTTTTAATGCACAGTGCACAATTCTTAAAGAAGTTTAATCCATTTTAAGTGGAGAAACTATTGCAGTTCGTTTGTCACCGCATCATTGCCCAGCTTTAAAGTGGGGTGACGCGCGCTGTACTATATTTTGGGCTGTGGTAGACTCCCCTTACGTCAAAAATTACGTCTGTATATTTAATTGATTTATTTAATGTTGACGAAAATGCTTAAGTCATTTTTTGTGTAAAAAATTATCAGTCCCAATCTGAAGCACGTATAAAAGCACATCTTATACCTTATATCAATAAATGAAAATAAATATCAGACCATTAAACAAATTCCCCGTTCATTCGACTGATTAGCCAGTCTAACCGTCTCTTAAATGGCTTTCAGTTATATCACGGATTCTGGTTTAAAGTGTACAATGTTTAATATTTTTTATAATTTTTCTTAAATTGTTGTGTTCCGGAATGAACACAATTAGACTCAGACAGGTGATGATGCGACACAACACCTGCAGCAGTTTGAAAGCACACGAACGCAGCAGGAATGTTGGTGCGAGAGCTAGGCGTGTGTTGAGCGCAGAGTGCGGCTCGGCTCCGCTATGGCTCTCGCAGCTCGACAACCCTGCAACCGACCCTCCCCATCCAGTCCTTCTATTTTAGTGACTGGGGTGCTTTCTGTTACCTACAACTGGACTACTTCGCATTTCCTTCCACTCGCATTCCTGCTTCTCTAGCGGATATCTGCTATCTCGCTCACTATACCTGCTTCCCCGGATGATCGGACCCTTGAGCGTCATTACCAAAATCGTGCCTGTTCGTAACTACATACAGTTTAAAGTGACGAAAAATTATTTTCTGATTTATATATTCGGAGGATTGGTAAATGGCTAGCTGTCACGTAAGTGACAAAACTTTAATTGACGTTCGCACATGTTGTGACATCCCAAACATTGGCATTTGGTTCAATTGCGGCAAATTAGAATTAAGATCACAAATTATAAAATTAATTGCGAATTTAATTAGCTAATGGTTGCAAAAGCAGAAGACAGACTTACACGTTATCAAACGTTTCTAGGTTTCGATTACACAAAACGACACTGGTGACATAATGACATGGAGAATACTTTGCCATTATTGCTCTATACCTGCACGCCAGGTCATCATTTGAGTAGATCTGTTATATTCATATGGTCTTATTAACACACTTTGCATAAATTAATTGAAATAAAACATTGTTCATTCTTTTCAAACATTTCCAATTGAAAATGAGAATTAGCATTTTCGTCAAATATCACATACTCGTTTATTCAAATTATGGATATTCATTGTTAGGTCAAAGTTTATAGTAACTTAAACAAATGGCTAAAAAACAACATGAAATTGGCAAATGGTTGAAAGTAACCAGGCCTTTTAAAAAAAATCATCAGTTAACCGCAAACCACCATATAGCCTACTTCGTTGAAATCAGATTTAAAGCATTTGACTTATATACTCTATAATTATAATATATAAAAACCCATCATAGACCCTTTTATTGTTCTTTCCACTTTACGCGCAGCGCACGCGTAGTTTCACACACACAACAATCATTTTGTATATAAATTACATCGTAAAATAAAGTTATAGTAGAGTTTTTGGAGCTTTAGGCCGTTAACGATAAAGTAAGTACTTTTGAATTCAATCTTCCAGAAAAAATTACTGCCAGTTCTCTGTGTATATATGCTATTATATGCACTGGTGTGTGTTCTTCTATGTAAGATGGCAGTGAACTAAGTAAACTGGCTCCAACACTTGACGTTGTATTGCGAGTGCAAGGTTTACATTTTTTGCAAGTGAATTACATAGTTTTTTTTATACACATTAGAGTAGGAAATGGCATATTGTATACATATTTATGTCTATCATGATCACCTTTTACAAGACAGAAAATTAGCTCCAGAAACGCGGAGGGTATTTACTGCTTTGCACTTAATACAGTTTCATTTATTTTTGAAGCTGTTAGTCAGTAGGGCATTTTCTTACATGTCGTCATGCAAATTGTAATAAATGAGCTGAGATCGAAGTTGATTCTAAAAAACTGTGACTTGACAATTTTGGAGCTAACCGAATAGTATATTTTCGTAAATTTCTTAAATATATTTAATATTAATCGCTGAGATTACTAAAATAATTTAAATCGCCAAAGATACGCACATTTTCTGAACACTTAGTGCTTCATGAATTTGGTTTGCTTCATGATTTTGGATTAATTAATGTTGCGCGGAAGCAAAACTAATTTTCCAATTACAAATTTTTATTACGAATATGATAGTTTTAAAGGTTCCTGGGTTTTACACCAATCATTTTCTTTTAACTTTTTTAAAAATTTCTAAACTAAATACACAAATTTGAAAAAAAAAAAATTCACACAAAAGACGGCATTGCAGGGATGCGTGAGTGGGTACGGGTACAGGACATGATAGTATGCAGACAGAAAACCTTAAAGCATTGTACCACACCAAGCATGCTTTGCAGGGGACCGACACTCGCAGGACGCACTTGGTATGGTTTCGGAGCATCCATAGTACGGAAACATGTAGCGATACGGTCAGGCATAGAGGGATTCAGACGCCGGATGTTCTCCTGTGTTAGATCCTGCCACAGTTGGCGCCACTGACAATCATAATCCACCCTAGCTGCCGCTAGTAGAAGCTGCCATAACGTCATCTTATCCGGTCCCGAAAGTTCTCGTTCGGTGAGAAGTCTGGGGACCTTGCAGGCCAAGGAATAATGTTGACATCATGAAAGCCAACAAGGTATGCCTTTACTGTGTGAGGCCGGGCATTGCCCTGCTGGAAAATAGAGTTGCCAAGCTGCACTAGGAAGAGGAGCATATATGGTCGCAGAGTGTCCTGTGTGTAGTTGTGCTATCGTGGTTGCTTCTATCACCACGTGTGGAGTGCAGAAATTGTAGTTAGTGGACCCCACACCTAACCACCTCTTGTTGGGCTGAGTGCCGCTCTAAACAATAAAGTGTGTATCTCTGCGGTGGCCTTGACGTATCCAGACTCGAATGCGGTGGTTGTCTGTATACAGACCGAACCGTGATTCGTCGCTGAACACCACTCGTTGCCAGTCCGCAAGCTGCCCTGCTGCCCGTTACCGGCAGGTCACACGTGCTCGACGATGCTCAGATCGTAATGCTAGACGTCGCGTCGTGAGGAACGCAACGACGGCAGATCCAGTTCTGCTGGCCTCCTGGATATGGCACTAGCGGACACAGGCATATCCCTAGCTGCTGTGGCATGTGTCTGTATGGTACCCAGCGACGCCTGTGGAGCGCTTACGCCGTGTCGCGTGATGAAGCTGTTTTCCCTGCTGCTGGACTGTCGGGGTCGACCCGAGCCTTCTCTACGGACGGATGTACCACCCCCACCCCCCTCCACATGTTTCCACTGAATCCAGCTCGGACTCACATTGTAGGCAGAATGGTTCAAATGACGAGCAACTGACCGAAACTTCCAACGGGCCTCTCAGAGGCAAACGATATGGCCTCTCTCAAACTCATCCAACTGGGAAAAGCTTGTCGAATGCGCCGTCGGGGTGTCGCGTGTTCACTAAACTTGACTCTGTCGCGCACTCTACTCACTCTACTACTAAACCCCTCTTCGGTGTCTTGCAACCTTGAATGATAGTGTTAGTTATGCCCCCTTGTGGCATATATACGCAAGCAAACCGAACTAACGCGAATGGGACACTTTTCGGATTATGAAGATAGTATTGTAACCTTTGTTGTTCTTGCACGATTCGTTAATGGTGATCAATTTCGTTTTGCAAATGAGTATGTTAATATAGACCAGGTGGACAAAATGCACAATACACCATAAGCACGCTTATTGCGACAAGGAATTGTCAATGCCACTGAAAAATACTTAAATCAACCAAACAACTAAAACGTTCAATGATTAGACTTTCACACAGAGTCGCACACTACGTTTTATTGGGTTTTAACTGCTACAAAATTCAATTGCTATGAAATTCGCTAAAAATAAAATGTGTTTTTAAGAATGGACATTTATGTTAGTGTGTAATTATCTCAATATGACATTTTTGAAAAAGAAAATAATCTTTCTTGCACTTGGGGTCAAGAAAATTGCGCAGAGTTATTAAGGGTGACAGTTGAAAGCCTGGAAATGGAACACCCACCTTAACAACACGTGGACGCGGCTGCTCAGGGCAATGTGGCGCGGTTGCCTTATATGGAATGCGTACAAGCGTTCGTTCCCGTGTGCGTGAGCGCATTTGCATGTTCATTAGTATTATGGCTGGACCTGTCGTGTTAATGTTTCTGCAGCTGCAGTTTGTGTGATGAAGTGGGAAATGTTTATCTGGTCAGACCTGCCAGAATGCAGTTCAACTTGAGATGTCCCTTCTGGTTGTGGCACTCCGCTCACGACCGGGATCACGGTTAATGTATATTAACCGAGGTAATGCCTATTGTCTAGGTGGTTTAATGATTGTTGTCTAGGTGGGTTATTTATGTCTTGCCTATCTTAGTCAGTAAATAAATGGTAAATTTCGTGTGGTGTTTTGTCAGCTGTTATGGAGAAAATTAACTACATTTTTACTTCGGCCACAGACCACGATAAACACAAACCCTTTGGTGATGAACCGTGCTCCCACCCACTGTATTCGCCACAACGAATTTTTGTTTCTACAACACACCGGCCAGGATAGCAGCTCCTCACTCGCTCCTCTAAGAGACCAACATTCTGGTTCCGTCTCTCTCGACGAAGTCCCTCTTCTCCCCAGCC
>NQII01002517.1:51218-111229 GCA_002778355.1 Clitarchus hookeri | reverse complement strand
CAATGCTCCCCTCCACGTGTTTCTTTATTCTTTCGGAGTTCCGGGAAAGTTGTGACAGTTTGCCAATACTCTATGCATTTGTTTGTAATATATTTATTTTACATTAATATGAATTTCAAAATTACTTGGAAATCCTTTTTATACCTACGCATGCATATATTATTTTGATCATCACTGGTAAGCTGCTAAAATCCTCCCTCTACTGCGGATGGCCGGGAGCAAAGTAGGGGCAGAAGGGGTGAGGACTCCGTTCGCTGCCTCTACAACACGTATGCCGGCGGAAATGGCCGAACCCTCCCTTTACAGTTTTCAGTTTTCACCCAACAGAATATTCAATTGTAGACAAATTACTTAAACTGAAAAAATAGGTAATTATGGCAGGTAATGAAGTTATTCTAAAAATGATATAAAACAATTACTTACTTGATAAATGAAACTGCCTGGCATACATTAAATATACGTAATTCTTAGTAGGGTCATCACAACATACAAGTTGGTAGTGAGGAGGTGGAAAAGCTGCCAAAAGAACCTACAGCATAATGGATAGGAAATATGGCTTGCGCACATGTACGCACACGAAATTTGTTTCTATGGGCTAGAGCATAAGGTGACTGAATTTTTATCCGCAGAACAGTAGGATCATTAAATGAAGAAAAGCATTAGCACATATTTTATTGAACTTCTGCAAGTAAGACCGAAATAATAACCTGACAGAACTTCGTATTTAAGGAAAGATCAGCGTATTGTTGGCAGCAGGCAGGCTTTCCCAGCTGGTAAGGCCGTGGTATTGCAGGGGGTTGGTTAGCCGTCGTACCTCACGCCCCTTCTTGCACGCCCTCGGGGCGCAGGGCTAATGACGGCGCTCGACTGTAGCTACGTTTGCCGAGGGCGTCACCTCAACTCCAGGCAGTAAAGCTTCGTCCACAATAGCCTTCACACTCTGGCCAAACGCTGAATTTACAACTAGAAAACTTGCATATAAAAGATTGACATTTAAAAGGCAGAAAACTAAATAATATTAGATTTTATAAGAATAAATATTTAGTATTTTGTTGAAGAAATACTCGTCTAATACTTTTAAATATTTCAATGAAAGAATTCGTACACTTTGTAGTCATGCTCAATTATTTTAAGTGTTTTTATTTGTTTGGGTTCTTGGATTTGTAGGTTTAATTGGACACATTATTGTCCGAGGATGGTTAGATTATCTACCGGTTTTTGTCCATGCCATATGTTTTCTTTTGTCTGTGTCTGCTTGAATACCGTGTGAATGTAGTCAGACCTGATGCGTAGGGAGATCAAAGTTGGTAACTTTCAACGCAATGCATTTAAAGTTTAGCGTTACCGCAACGTTTGACGTCGGTTGTGGCCAAATCCGTATTCAATAGTATCCATAACTACATTCAGGATATTGTGGCAAAGCCAAGTCCAGTGTAGGCGAGGATTAACTGGTCCGTTTGCCGGGACTCCTCGCCGCTACTTGCCTCTCAGCGCCCAGCACGGCAGCTGCGTGACGGTCAAGGCAACTGTGATAATAATGTGTGCCTGTGTTAGGGTGACGGCCGCGAGCTCTGCATAAGTGCGTCTGCGTGAACGAGTATCTAATATTTCTCTAGCATGAGAGAATAAAAGTAACATAAACATACTTTTGTCAACTGAAGTCATTACAGTTAATGTAGACGAAATATTTCGACACCAGTATCAGTGCGCCATCACACCGGAGTCGCGAGATGCGCTGCCTCAATATTTAAGCCCAATTCAAAAATTACCTCCAGAAACCGCTGGTTTCCACCCGCGTCTAGCACATGCACGGCGCTAAGTCAGCCTCAGGCTCGCGTCGTTCCAACGAGGCACGATTTGTTTCAATCGTGTTATTAGTCACGAAAAAATAGATCACCCTGGAAACGTTACATCGCCATTTCGTCCTGCTTCCCCATGTGTAGGTCTGATTACAAAGTTATTTAATTTAATATGTGTTGTAATTTAAAAATAAAATATCTCTTATTTTAATTGTCCGTAAAGAAGGGAATATAATATTGAATGTGAAATTTTACATATTTGATTAGACATTGGTTAATTAACTTCTAGATGGAGTTGAGAATATGCGGATGTGTGTCCCAATTTTTGAAACACAATTACAGTTAAGTAAGTCAAGTTAACAACCTGCGTAATATGTGATATATAGCAGTACAATAATATATTTTAAGGTTTGTGACACACTTTTTACTTCAGCCTATATGTAACGTGGTATTATACGTGCAGAAATTGAAAAAAAAATTCCATTCTAACCGACATGATAAGCAACAAACTATACATCTGTAAACATTCAAAACATGTAACTGTCAATCGTGCACTCGTCCGTTTAGCAATAACAGACCTCATACTAACGACCTATGGAATGCCACACCACCAACGTAGGGTGATATGTTATAGTCAGCAGCACCTGCAGTAATCACGGAACAAGGGTATTTTCGGCTTGCTTAATAAACAAACTATTTGTTTGTAATTATATATTTTGGGTGAGCTTTATGTTTTATATAAAAGCTTCTTTCCAGATTAAACGCACGTAAGCCTACTCTTCATTATATTGCATAGTTTCCTTTTCCCGGAAAATAACAATATCACACACAAAAGAATGCATCTGGGCACTGAAACTTTGCAGAGGTAGTCTTACAGATCAGTAATACACTTGATCACGAAAATAAAGCAGCATGCCAGTTACATATGGATATGTGGTACGCCATTCGGTCATCTTAAAAAATGCCTCGCACTCCCTCGGAGAGCGATGCGGGCTGCAACATGGTCTGACATGGAGTCCAGCATACACCGGATGTTGTCTTGAGGCAGACGGGCCCACAATTGTAGGATGATGTGTTCGAAATTCCAGATCCTGTGGCACGGCGGCGGCTGGCGTTTCAACTGGTCTCTCACATGCTAGGTAGGAGACATGTCAGAGGAGCGGGCAAGCCACACTAGTGTTTATGTAAGGCGGAGGGAGTCCTGGGCGACTAATACCCTGTGCTATCGGGCGTTTTTCTGCTGTAATATAGCTCCTAGAATCCCGGCCATAAATTGGAGCAAATGAGGTCGTAGAATCTCCTCCTTGTACCGCTGGGCCATCAATGTTGTACGTAGTACGAAGATAGCAGTTAGGCAATCTTAGACTGTCTCACCCCGGACCATAGTACCTGCTGTGGGGAACGAGTGCAGCTGGAAGGCGATATCGACATTGTGGTGTTCACCAGGGACAAGGACCATCCACACCCAGGCGCAATCATCATCAGTCCACATAACGAAGTGGCAGACTTCAGTAAACACCACACATCGCTAGTCTGCGGCGTTCTGCTTTGCTCTTGCCTGACGTCATTGCAAACGAAGAAGCCACTCTTACAGAGTTCCAGCACATTAATTTTAATCGACATTTTTCGACAGATTAATAACGACCATGTTCAGAGTGACAGAAAAGGATGCTTTGGTGTAACGCTCTCAGGCCATAGGTTCTTTTTGAAATTCCCTTTATGTTCAAATGTTGTTACTGAATAACATCTTGCACCTATGCAACCTGTGTTCCTTAAACTGGCTGGTCTACTGCGCGGGCTCAGGACAAAATGACTTACTGCAGTGTCCTGTGTGTCGTTTTATTGACACATGCTTCGAGTGACAACTTCTAAATAACGTTATAAACAATAAAAAGTTAATTATAAAAAATAACACTAAACATTACAGATGTTTATAAAAATTACTGATCTAAACAGAATTTGTTGCCATGATTGTTCAAATTAGCGACCTGGGATATCAGCACGGAACTGGCAACGCCACAGTAATGTTTGCCATTGCTGGGTTCTTCCCAACTTACATGGTGTGTTTCGAATTAAGTTGCAGGCGTCTGTGATCCACGACCAAAGGTCCACTTGTCGTTTCACAGGGGTTTGGTACACCGAATTCTTTAAATGGCCATACAGGAAAATATCAAGCAGACTTAGGTCGAGTGAGCACGCAGACAATTTGATGTGGCTGCGATAGCCAATCAGTTTGTAGTCAAATGTTGCGGTCAGGTGTACCCTTACAGTCGCATTACTATGGCTCAAACCATGTGTCACGTCTGACAACCTGTGGTATATGTCCCAGTAACACAGGCAATGTCTCAGACAGACACTGTAAAGAGCTCCGGTCAACATATTAGGAAGTACAGTTGGTCCAAATAGGTGGCCGTCGATGATGCTATACCACGTGTTGATTGAGAATCTCATCTGATGTGCTCGAGCAGACACATCAATTAAGTATCCCGTCCTGTGTGAAAGTTTCCTCGCCTGTGAACACCACATTTCCGAAGAGAGGTATATAGCGCATTGTTGCAGAAACACACGCAAAGTCAAAGTCGTCTTGGGTTAATCATTTGGGGACAAATGTTGCAGACGTTGTAGGTGACAGGGCAGCAGCAACTGCTAACGGGAATGCGCCACACTGTCACATGACTCACCATAACAGTTGCAATTGCACGAGTACTGGTGGAAGCCGCACTGTTCTCAGCTTCGAGAACGTCGTCTTCAAGTGCAGGTGTCCTGATGGTCCGCACACGATTTTCTGTCTCCTTAGCAAGCAATGAACCAGTGTCCCGAAGCCGCTTGTCAATTTGCTGGAACATATGGTGGCCGGGACGACGATGGTGCGGACAACTACCTGCGTCCATCTGTGCTGTTGAGCTAACGTCACAGTTAGCAGCACCATAGGCGTGCTCTAGCGAAGTGTACTGTTCCATTGCTCCTATCAGAACACACGGACACTACCACTCATGTACAACACAAGGTTGTCGATAGCAGGCTCGCAATGGCCATATTGAGAGTACCGTCCACACTGGATTAGTTAACTTTGTACTGCGCCCACATGGTAGAGAAACCGCTTAGCTTAATAAACACAGGATGAATAGCTGCAAGGCGTTGTAACTTAATATATGACAAAAATTGGGACTTTCAAAGAGAACCTATATGGTCTGAGTGAGTTACACCTAGGTGTACTTTGTTAATGTGAAGATGGTAATTATTTATCGGTCAAAACGTGTTTGTTGAAAATGCATGGTTACAAAATGCCGAATGCCACACCAAATTTTACTAATGTTAGAGGGATCATATTAACAAACGAAAGTGCACACATTCTAACGCTTCGTTCACATTAATGCTATACAAAATTCTGTTGTTTGATATTGCGTGGCTTCTTATTTTAGTCCACAAAAGTATTACCAATCCACTTGCGTTAAGGGTGCGTACGTCCCTCAATAATCACTTTTGGTGCTATAGATATTCGTATGATCTTTTTTCGTTCTGTTTTACATAGTAAATCACCTAATGCAGATTGTTTAACTTAATCTTAGAGAACCTATATAAACACACATACATACATCCATACATACATCCATATATACATACATACATACATACATACATACATACATACATACATACATACATACATACATACATACATACATGTACCACCAAATGTTTAAGACCATAAGCTGATTTAAGATAAACTGTTTATTGTTTTAATGATTTGATTGATCATACTTGACAGATTTTTCTGTGAAAAATCTTGACGACATAACATTTTTTTAGAGTTTCATAACACCTTAATAACAAAAAAAGTAATTAAATTCTGTGTTATTTTAGAAAGTATGAAATTTTATAAACTTCCTGATATTCCGATTAACCTATATTGTAATGCATGCATTGCAAAGGTATATCAATGATGGTTTCTGTGCAACTTTTTTGGGTGTGTTTTTAGTTATTATTGTTCAGCTGTGTCCACTGATATAGGTTTTTGCACTGTTTGTTCTCTTTGTGTGGGGTTTTTGTTTTCGTCATTGTGTAGTCATTTCTATGCAAAATGTTATTAGTCAATCATTTTGTTGTTTTAATAATGTAAACGTTTTCCTATTGACAAGGAAACTGCTTTTCCTAGTTATCTGTCTATGGTGTTATAACATGTTTTTTTTATCTTGCCGAGTTCAGTTTTCGTACGATTTTTATTAAGTCTCTTTGTCGGCAATGGACACAGTCCAATTATACAAACATAATTATATAGGCTGAGTATAAAAGAATATCCCAACTTCGAAGGTCTATAATATTAAAACCAAACAACTTACAACCTTAGTTGACCAATCAAATTAACCGTGGAACTGTGACATTTGTTTACCATATCTTCATAAATGTTCAATGTGACCACTAAGAGCGGCAGTAATGACATATACGAGATAATAAAACTAGTTCTACACTCTTGTCAGCATGTCCGGTGTTACGGTTTGAATGGCGTCCGTAATTCTCGTTTTGAGGTCGTTAATGTTAGCCGGTAATGGTGGACGAAACACTTGATCCTTTAACCTCCACAGAAAAAAATCACACGGGGTAAGATCCGGGCTTGTTGGGGGCCAGTGATGAAGAGCCTGGTCACCAGCTGCTCCTCGACCAATCCACCGTTGCGGTAACATCTCATTGAGGTATCCATGAACAGCTAGGTCCCAATGTGGTAGCGCGCCATCCTGCTGGAAAATGAAGTCCCCCACCGCCTCCTCTAACTGAGGAAACAACCACTCTGTAAGTATGTCCAAATAAGGGATTCCAGTAACAGTGGGCTCTTGAAAAAGGGAAGGGCCGAAAACAGTGTATTTGGATACAGCGCAAAACTCATTCACTTTGGAGGAAGCGCGCTCGTGTTCGGTGGTTTCATGTGGAGGCTCCTGACCCCATATCCGCACATTGTGCCGGTTCACCTTGCCATTTGTATGGAACGACAATTCATCGCTAAAATCCAGCATAGACATGAAGGCATCGTCTAACACGTTCTGCGCAAGAACAAACGCGCTGAAATCACTTCTCAGTTCTTTATCCCTTTCGGTAAGAGCCTGTACATGCTGTAAACTGTATGGTTTGTACAGCAATCGCTTTCGCAACACTGTCCATACCGTCGATTGAGAAATTTGTATTTCCCGGCTAGCTTGTCGAGTTTGGCAAACGGCGTTCTGACATGTTGGTGGCCAGTGAGCGACGCCATTTTGCTGGCGTGTGCAGATGGAGTCTGATTTTCTCGGACAGCGAACGAACGCTTGTTGAATCCGTAGCACATTCTCTTCGGACACACGCGGCCGCCCGAATCTTTTGCCTTTGCAAAGGTACCCTGTGTCCCAGAACTGACGAAACCACCATACTATACTCCACCTATTGGGAGGACGACGTCCGTATTTGCGACTGAATTCACGTTTAACAGTCGTAACCGATTCGCATTTAGCAAACTGAATAACACAGAACGTCTCCTGTTGTTCCGTCGTCATCGTGATGCGGACTAACACACAACATACGCTCGTAGTGCGACGACAGACGCTCCCAGTGTCATCTCTCGGCACATGAAGGAAACATCAGACCGTCCCCTTCACATTAACGTGTCAAATGCGAGCTCGCTACCCTCTCACCCCCTCAAACCGAGAGTTACAAACCCCATCCAAACCGTAACACCGGACATGCTGATAAGGGCGTGGAACTAGTTTGATTATCGCGTAGATGTTGTTCGGGCCGCTCATGGTGGTCACATTGAACATTTATGAATGTGTGGTAAACAAACTTCACGCTTCCACAGTTAATTTGATTGATCAATCAATGTTGTTAGGTTGTTTGGTTTTGATATTATAAACCTTTAAAGTTGGGGTATTCTTTTATACTCAGCCTGTATAAGACACTATCTGTGAAATTGTAAATATGCGCGTTACCTCTACCACTAACATTCTACGTATTATTATTTGTCTGAAATTCCGATGATCCTAGTGAAGAATTTACTTTTTTGTGTAATTGCGAATAGTAATACCTATTGTGAAAAACTGACATAATTAATCCTTTAAAGTGGTATATATAGACACTACCAGTCTTGCAGAAACATAATGCCATCGGCGCATTTTTATATTCACAGTACATATTAGGAAATCCGAGTGTGTTTGCAATGCAGCTGTGAAGATCAGGGAGATTTCTGGGAAGAGGACGTTAATAACATCACGATAAATGCCTGAGAGCGCGAATGAAGTTCAATATCCACAAATAATCTGGAGCCAACTGGCTGTCAGAATAGAACGAACTAAAAGCTTGGATATAAATGGAATTATCATTGAACAAGGCATCGATAAGCCTCACAAAATTGGTAACATTGAAGGTACATGAATTTAAATATTGCGTACTATTGCAAGTATTTTCTAGCCTCCATCTGCTCCCGCAAGGCAACTGTTTCACTTTGGTGACGTCATCTAAGCTTTCAGATATTTTGCGCGCAGTATGCAATGTTCCAACTGTTGCGAACTTCTAATAAACTAAAAACAACAATGTGCAAGTGTCCTTTCTTGGCTTCTCTCCTTCGGCATCTGAAAACTTGTACACCGCATTGGAAGTGTTGATGGTAACGCACTGTGAAGCAGTGTGCGTGCGTGACGAGTGCGTGGGCGTTGTGGAGGCAGCGGCGCTGATTGGTTGCCAGATCTGACTGCTATATGGCGCGCTAGGAGGTATCTAAAAGCGAAACAAAGGTAGACGAGAATAGACTTCCCGGGGTAGCGGACTTGCTACCTGGCTTTCAGCGCCGCCGCAGGAATGTCTCGCAGCCCCCACCGTGAGCCAGCCCTTCATTTACTATTTCTGCTCCGTCCTCTGTCACTACTAATGGCTCTCAGTGGACACTGCTTTCGCGCATTATTCCTAAATATTTTATACTGGCCCATATTTCCTGCAAAACTGTTAATTAAATAAAATTTATATACAAACTTCTACAAATTACTTTGTACATTTTTTACAAATTCTCAATTATGCTATTTTTTATTATTCTTTATTACTCAGAATGCATCACCTTATAATTGTACCGCAATTATTTCGTAAATGAAAGCAGCTGTTGATGTGCTGGTTTAACAAAACCTGAAATTTAGACAAGGGCTCATAATTGCAGCTCTGACACATTTTAATATGTATTAGAATATTTATTTCTTGAACATAGTCACATTTTTTATATATGTAAAAATGCCTATACACACCAAGACAACGAAACTAGAGGTAATTAGAATGCCATTAGTGTTTCTTGGAGGATTCTAATTCAAGTAGGTTATGTGCTATCGTAAAATGGCACTTTTAAGTACCGACAAGTTGTCTGTTCAGTTTAAGTGCTTAGTTACTAGGCTACGATGTTCGTATGTGTGTTTAGGTTGTATTTCCTTTACACTGATTGCATGGGTATCTCCCTTCTGTACTTTGCGACTGTTCATACTACCTAGACGTAGTACGTACTGCAATATGGTATTTACAAATGCTGTGGACCGTTTCCTCTTTCTTCTTAAGATTTTACCGATTTTTAATAATAATTTTGGTTTCTTAAGAGAGTGCTGTAATATGATACACTGAAGTGGAGCAGAAAGTTATACGTATTTAACTTAGTCTTATTACGATGGCACATAAACTACTTGCACTAGAATTCTGCAAAAAAACACCATTCCCATTTCAATTGCCTCTGGTTTTGTTTTCTTAATGTGAAGATGCATTTTTTACATTTAAAAAAATATATAAATTGGTTTACGAAATACACATTCTAATAAGTGTTAAAATCTGTATCTGGACTGCAATTGAGCGCTTGTCTAAACTTCAATTTTGTGAACCCAGCCCATCAATAGGACTTTCATTTCCGAAATATTTGTGGTGCATGTTTTAGGTGATTCAACCTGTATTAATAAAAACAAAGCTGAACCGTTTCTTAACTTAATACTGAAGTTGTTAAGAATAAATTAAGAAATAAGTATGAAAGTGCAGTTTTCAAAACTTTTTATCATTGCGGAGAAATAATGAGAAATTACGAAGTGTTGGAATTTTTCAAGTACAGCAAGTGTAAGTGATGGGATTGAGGTGAGGCCTGGACGCTTAATCTGAATCAGTGATTTAGATTAATATAATTATTTTACGCCATCTTGAAACGAATCAGTGTGATGCACTGTCAGCCAAGTGCAATGAACTAGTAATCAGTATAAATCACTGTTCAATCAGTGTATAGCAGCAACTAAAATCTTACGCAAAATGTAACTGGTTCTAGTGGAATAATTTCATCAGATCTGCAGTCAAATTTGCTCATTTAGAGCATTTTCAACTGTTTCGATGTTAGTGTATGTATCACCGTGAATTTTTATGGAGTTTGAGTAAACTGGCACTAAACAATAACCATGAATTAGGCTGTAGCAGTTAATAAATGGCGTTCTATGTACACACACATATCGCCTTTTAAAGAACGTTCTAACAGTGAGGTAAATCTGTTCAGATAAAATCACTGCCATTAATGTACTGTGAAAATTTCAGTTGCATTGCAGTGGTTCGGAGAAAATTACCATTTTTATTTCAGTTCACGAATATTCAAATTTTTTAAATCTTGCATATGACATTAATACCTTTGTTTAAACGCGTTTTTTAACCAACGCTATTTGTTTTTAAATTGCTAAGAATAATCCTAGCTAAGCAAACATTCTATTGAAGTTGATATGCATCAATTATTCAAAACCATTTATGAGCTCCTCGTATCTAAGAGTCCATAATTTAACACTTTCACTTCCGTTAACATGAAACTGTTTATAATTTACTATGCGCGTATCAACGGTTATTGTTACTTGTAAGCGCAGTAATAATAGCAACTCTATTCTTAAAATATCGAACGACAGTTATAAGTTAAACGACCAAGTCGTATTTCGCCGCATCCAAGGCATCCAAGAAGACATTTTATCTACAAGGATCCAGAGTTGGATTCAAAATATTTAACGCCCTTTTCGTGCGCAACTTATGAGGCGTAAAAGTGGCTGTTGCGACGGCTTGAATACGTTTCCTGTAGGCGAGAACGCGTCTTTTATTTTGGTTGGGGAAGGAGCCAAGGTTCTGTCCACAGCCCGCTCCGCTCAAGCAAGGCTAAACTTCCCACGTGTCACCATTGGAATGTGGACCAAGTATTCACAGCTTGTATAATCGTCAAGATGCTGTGGTTCCCTTGCGACGTACAGACTTAACCACAAGACGACAAATCAGCAACTCCAGGAATTGACAGGACCTGTAACTTCTGACTGCAAAGAACTACAAAGGATCAATGCGGGTTAAAAAAAATACACAACTGTTAAATATCTCATCGGTGCAAGTACCTACTTTCAAAATAATTTGCAACACACTAGAACTGACAGTCGATGCTGACTTGCTCCGATGTCAGTTGACAGGCCAAGGACGAACCTTTGACAAGGGACACACACACTGGCTGCCAATTACTGCGAAACAAAATTAAGCGTCTTTAATAACTTTGGATTGTAACATACAGAAATAATTTTACATAAACACCAGTATGGTTTTAGGCAAGGTAAATCCACCGAAAACTCGTTATACAAGGTCATAAACGTAATAAAAGAAATAGAAACCAAATATATACTTTTGATTCTTATAGATATTAGTAATGCTTTCTCTACCCTGGAATGGAGTAACATAAGAACAACAATAAAACAACTTAAAATAGGAATTAATGAAAAGAATGTACTATATAATTATTTTTACGAAAGAAGAGTTGCATTTAGTAATGAAAACATCAAATATGAAAAGGTTATGAATAGAGGTTGTCCGCAGGGATCCGTACTTGGCCATTTTATCTGGAATTTAGTCTTCAATGAATACTTGAACACTACAAAAGGTGAATAAATCGAAAGAATAGCATATGCAGATGACTGCATTATAGTAGTTGGCGGTAATAACAGAAGAACAATTGAAACCAGAGCAAATGCAGAAATGGATAATTTAAATAACTGGGTAAACCGAAACGGTCTAAAAGTCTCCATAGGGAAAACAGTCGGAATCATAGTTAAAGGAAACATGGATCTGAGACCACCAACTGTTAAATATAATAAACAAAACATAAAAATAATAAAGCAGACCACATACCTTGGAATCATTATTGATAATAAACTTACATATATACCACATGTCAATTACTTGCGACAGAAACTGATAATAACGTGCAACCAACTTAAGAACAAAATCTGGAAATACTCTAAATACAATAACACTAAAAAAACCATATTATATAAAGCAATATTTTTAAGTGTTATTACCTATGGAGCTATAGTACTAGACGACAGGATCAATAACACACAGTTAATCAAAAAACTCAGGGCTCTTCAAAGAAATATATTAATCCAATTATACGAAATGACTCCAACAACCTCATTTGCAACAACAGTTATATTAAATAAATTATTCCCCATAGACTACGAAATACATAACAGGAACATAATTTATAAATTAAAATATACAGACAACTGGATCGAACTAGAAGGTATAAATTATCAAGGTTTCTCACAAGACGACAGAAGATGGATCAACAAACAGGATGATGGGGAAGTATTAAGTATAAAGCAGATGAAAATGAATATATATGAGACTGCAGTTAAAAATTGGAAGCTGGAATGGGAACAAGGAGAAGGTAATAATGAAACTAGAAATTATATAAAGAATGTAGAAGACTGGTATAACAGCAAGACAACCTTATGTAACAATATTAAAAGTATTATAAGTGGACATGGACAATATAAAAGTTACCTCAAAAGAATAAATAAACTAGAAGAGGATATGTGTGAATGTGGCCAAGGAACACAAAATAGCTATCACATAATGTACATGTGTAACATGTTTGACATAGAAAGACAAGAGTTAAGAAACGAACTACACAACGAGGATGAACAATGGCCTTTACTAAATTATAATATCTATGACGACAGGATATATAAGGTAATTGAAAGATATGTGGATAAGATATATAAAATTGTTAAAACTATAAATGATGATTTAAAGGATTAGTATTGTTTAAGAGAGTAAGGTTCCAAGGTTTTAGGGTTTTGAGTATTTTAGAATTTTAAATGACAAAGCTTTTAAGGAGCTATGATATTGACACTGGAGACAAGTAAAGTAGCTGATGGCCCTGACAGGCGAGGCCAGTGGGGCGCCCAGTTTACTGGGCAAGGGCCCCGGTAGCGCCACGCTTGCTGGCAAGGCTGCCAGGGAACAGCGAAAAAAAACTTGTCTCTTGTATTTTATTAATATTTTAACTAATTTATTTTATTTTATATTATATTATTTTATCGAATTATTATTGTTTTTACTGTCAACAAAAATAATAATAATTTTAACGACACCGCAGGAGGAGCATGGTCTAGGTGGCAGCCTCCCCGTGGCTCCCCGCGTCAACTGACCTTTGGTCAGGCTAATAGTCACCGCTCCTCCTGCTGGAGATTCCCAAGCGTACAAACTTTTGTTTGGATTTTAGTACGATTTTAATAAAATATTTTCCTAAAGTACAATTTTATAAAACAAAAGTTTTACGTGAATAAATATTAAATGAATTTAATGTGTTGGTTTGAGCGTTACCTTGGCAGTGTGGAATACATAGTTGACAAATAGCAAGATATCAAAAAAACTAAACAATAAATAGTAAATCAATTTATAATAACTTGTAGTAGTAAATAGGAGACCCGGAAGGCCTGATGGGCTAAGTGGGTTACAGTGTTTTCACTTCTTTATGTAACATATAGTAAGCACACAAGACAATTTTATTTTAAAATCGTTTGCATGTTAACTTTATTAAAAAAATTAAAGAACTCTTTGCTAAACGAATTAACAAGAAACTTAATCAGTTATTTATTTTAAAATTAACTAACTTCTTGGCAAACAATTTTCATAAAATTTTATGACAAATATATTTGAGAGCTTGTTAGAAAGTAAAATTAACATGAATGCATAAAACTCGATAAAAAAAATTAGAAATAACATACCTTAGTGAGCAAAACTGGAAGGCGACCGTGAAACATCGCAATAACTCTCCAATCACAAAATGCCGACGAAGCAGGAGAGTATTCGGATATGCAGACGACAAGCGCTGATATCAGAGTGAGAGATTTGATTTTTTTTTTTTTTTTTACTAACTACTCTAAAACTAAGTGTTATATGAGCCCGCGGTAGGGACGGGAGTTGAGTGCGTCTCAGGGCTAAGTCCCATACGCCTACAAGGAAGGGAGTATCATGCAAGGAGATATGCATTACGGCAAAGAGGGATTGGGCTGCCATGGCCAGATTTTGGTCATGACAACCTCCCTAAGTCCACTTATAGCTAAACCATAGTTAGAAGAGAAAGGGAAAAACCGGCGTAGTCACCGTAAAAACCCTTTCGACACGAAATAATTAAAAATTGCTTCATGCATTATCATATTTAACAGAAAATGCTACAGGAGACAGAGGATAGGAATCATGCTCTTTATTATGATGGGATGAAAGTGCTAGTAGAGAGGGGGCGGGAACTGTCTTTCAATAGGCGCTGGCTTTAACCAGAGTAACACTTGCGCATTACTCTGGTGGGGGGAGAGCGCAATTGGGCAGGTCCCCCCCGAATCCGGATCCCCAGTGGACCCTTAAACTCAAACGAAAAATAGAATTAGCTGTCGGTGAGTACCAGCAAGCTAGCACGGACTGACTTTTTCATAATCCTTCAAAAGATGGTAATTAGCCTGAAGGAAGAGGTTAGTCTTAGCCTACTTAACCTAAACTTAAATTAAGTCCTCGAGGACTGTTCAAGTACTATGAGTCAAGACTCTTAGAAACTTGAGATGCATAATGCTAACATTATATATTATATGCAGCCTGAAGCCATCGGTAGGATTACCCCCGTATGCTGACTGAAGGTCAGGCACACAGACACACGGCTCTGCTGATAAGAACTATAATAAATACATATATTGTGTCCAGAAGGGATTAACAAGTTGTCTAATACTAAGAGTCAACCAGCGTTAAAGTGGTTGATAATTAAGCTATAATATTCTAAAAAGTCTGTAGTCATCGTTAGTATTACTCCCGTATGCCAGACTGAAGGTCTGACACACAAACATACAGCTCCTATTAATTAATTATGTGTTTATATACGCATCTATTTTATGAACAGTAATTAATCCATACTAACAAATTAGTTATCCTAAAAACTGCGCAGGAGCTAATATAATATGCCTGGCTGTGTGTTACAAGCAAACTAAGGGGGCCTGTGCCCCAGAAGCGATTTAGGCTGCTTATAGCGCTCAGTTAAGTCGATATCGTAATCCCCAAGGGCAGTTATGAGAGGATTTGTGTGTTCCTCACTTGATTGATAGAAACACTAGGTTTGCTTGCGAATTACTTCGTCCAGCATTTCTTGTTTTAATTCGGCGTGCAAGCATCTAGTGGGCGTATACCTGGGTGCATCGGCGGCCAACCTAAGGCATTTATTTTGCACCACCTGTAATAAATGTAAGTGAGATTGTGCACAGTACGCCCAAGCGGGCACTGCATAAGTGATAATGGGGCGAATCAATGTTTGATATAATCGTATCCCATTATTCTGTGACAAACCTGAGCCACTGACTAGAAGGGGATATAAGGCTGACATGCGCGCATATGCTAAGTTCCTCTTAGCTTCAACATGGCGGCGCCATGTCAGCCTTTTATCCATAATAAGGCCAAGGTATTTTACCTCATCTTTAAATGGAATATCCTCCCCAAAGAGAGTAAGATGTGGCAGATTGGGAGGAATATTCCTTCGAGTGAAAACTACAGACTCGCATTTTCCCACATTTACTTTAATTCGCCACAGGCGGAAATAGTTCTCTAGCTCATTGAGCTGTGCCTGCGCGCGCTGAGTGGCAACTTCAGCTCTGCGAGATCGCGTATATATTACAGTGTCATCAGCATAAACTCCTAAATTAATATGCCAGTTAGGGGGACGCGGAATATCGTGGGTATAAATATTATACAATACTGGACCTAGTATGCTGCCCTGGGGGACACCTGCCCTAATGATTTTAATTTGTGAGGTCGCTCCCTCAATAGAAACGGTAAATGAGCGCCTGTCTAAATAAGAAGCTAATAATTTAATATAGCAATCAGGGAAGTTATTTTCGTATAATTTATACAATAGCCCTGCATGGAAAACCCCGTCAAAAGCCTTTTCGACATCTAAGAATACTGCAACGGTGTAATGACGCCAGTTAAAGGTAGTAGTTATATGCTCGCTTAGTCTTACGAGCTGATGAACGGTAGAGTGAGCTTTCCTGAAGCCAAACTGCTCGTCAGGAAAAATATTAGCTACGCGAATGTGATTTTCAAGGCGCCGCAATAAAACACGCTCGTGGATCTTGGAAAGCGAACTGAGGAGGCTAATAGGGCGGTAATTCTTCCAGGAAGTGGGGAAGTGTTCGAGATTAAAACTCGCATTAATGCACTCAGCTATGGCTTCAAGTATACTGTCAGGCAGTTGCTTGAAAACTATAGCCTGCAGGGAGTCAAACCCAGGTGCTTTACGTGGCTTCATTTTCTTAATAATTCTCTTTACCTCGTCGGCATGCGTGGGTTCTGGCTCGGCAGCTGAAGGCTGCCACAAACGCACTCGGAGGTTCCTATGAATGTGAGTCACAAACGCTGGATCTGAGGGATCAGCATTGGGCTGGAAAGCTAATTCTAAATGATTGGCCACAGCCTCAGCTTTTTGCTGGGGCGTGTAGGCCATGCCTGCAGTGCCTTGAAGAGGCGGGATTTGGTCACGCTTCTTTGTAAACGCCTTTGTCATGCGCCATAGACTATTATCTGAAGTGCTTAAGTGGGATAATTTATCATTCCAAGTTTCTGTTTGCNGTTGAAGGCTGCCGCAGACGCACTCGGAGGTTCCTATAAATGTGAGCCACGAATGCTGGATCTGAGGGATCAGCATTGGGCTGGAAAGCTAACTCTAAATGATTGGCCACAGCCTCAGCTTTTTGCTGGGGCGTGTAGGCCATGCCTGCAGTGCCTTGAAGAGGCGGGATTTGGTCACGCTTCTTTGTAAACGCCTTTGTCATGCGCCATAGACTATTATCTGAAGTGCTTAAGTGAGATAATTTTTCATTCCAAGTTTCTGTTTGCCAGATTCTAATATCAGTATCGATTTGCTCTCTAAGATCGTTTATTTGGGCTTTAATTAGCCTGGTTCGGAACCGAGAATAGCGCCTGCGCAGCTTGTTTTTCCGCGAGATCAACTCCCTGATATTATCAGGCAGTGTATCTGCGCGAGTCCGCGGGGTTTTTTCCGGGACAAAATTAGCAATTCCCGTCTGAATTATCTCTGTGATATGAGTTACAGCAGAGTCTAATTCGTCGGGGGTACTGATAGGAGCTGATAGAATTATTGTACCGTGCAGGTATTCCTTAAAGCCTGGCCAGTTCGCATTCTTATAATCTTTAACTTTACGAATTGGCATGTTGTCAGTTTCAGAATTATTAAACAACATGCGGACAGGATAATGGTCCGAAGNATTCATGGAGCACTTCTAGTTGTAAGGTCATATTAAGGCCTTTATTAAGCACGATATCTAGTATATCGGGCCTCTGATTAATTCCTGGTTGAAAAGTAGGTTTGCTGGGCGCATTATTACAATAATTGTGTTGCCCCTGGTCTATGCTTCAGTCTTTATATATCCAAGTCAAATAGCGGGGAGGCGCGGAGTGATTTCAGGAATATAGTACCTGCAGAGTAGGGACCACCATTGGAGACTTCTCCTCCCTCTTGGCCAAGCATTTTCAATGAAGAACTTCCCCTCCCACTTGTCTTACTTATTTGGTCAGAAACTATTTATAATATAAGGTAACGATTTTGGCCAGGCATTTTTATTGGTTAACTTGCCTCCCCCACCCCCCTATTTATTTTCTCGTAAACTATATAGGGATGGTACAGTAGCAAAATACAAGGTGAATTAGGGACAAGCAATTCGGTTGACATCACAGGCAGAGAAGCCTCTTACCACTCCTTCCCAGCAAACCCTTACTATTATTAAAATAAAAATAATTTGTTTTACTAAAATTTTTTATTTATGAAAAAATTAAATACTGCATGCTTCCATGGAAAATAAGTTATTATCTGATTTAATGCAAAAATAACCGCAAATAGTGTCGTCACATATTGTAATTTCAGTTTTAGAAAGAACGTGTCAACCCCGAGACATTTGCCAGCAGGGTACAGCGTGTAGCAGCAACATGCGGCGTGAGACCGCGGGCCTCGTCGCGCGCGGGGCGATACTGCCTCACGCCGTGACTGCGAAGCTTCACACCGCCGCCCGCAGAGATAACTCGCGTATCGCCCGTCGTCGCGCTGTGAAGGCGACGCCATGAGAGCTGCGCGGCTAGGCAGGGCAGGGCAGGAGAGACTCAACTCGTCTCCTCTCTGGAACAAAAAATATTAAATTACTTCACTTGACTCATCCGACACATCTAAAGGATATTGGAAAAAGTACTCCGTCATATTCCATTGCATTGGTAGTCTTGCACAGAAATACGTAAACGAGAAGCATAAAGACTGCATTTTCCCCTTTTCCCAGACTTTGAAGCCATAAAAAAGTTACACATCATGTGCACAGAACTATGTATCAGTCCGTGCAAGAAAGCACTGCATTTTCTAAGGAGCCAGTTACCGAACTGTGTTCGCTTTCCGCTATTGTTTGAACTTATACATATACATTAAATACTGTAGTGCAAGTAATGTCTGCCGATATATACTTTAATCTAGATTTTTTAAATATATACTTGGCGGGAACATAAATAAACGCGGCGTAAGCATAATAACTCAGCTCAGGTAGGCATGCTCCTTTATATGTTACTTAACAGTTTCTAAACTGTAGTTGTTATAGCGCATACACAAATACAGTAAATTCACGTATAATAAACTATTTTCAAGCAGTCTGAAATGCAGTTCTATTCGCATGTTAATGAAAAATCTCCACGTGCACGTGCACTACACGACACGGTTGTGTCGTGTATCATAAGATTATTTGTTAAATTAAACTGTTACCTATATTTTATATATAAATAATTTAAATATGCTTGTAATTAAGAAATATGCAAACAAATATGATTTGATGTCCTTAATTTTATTTGCATGAAAGTAGAACTTTAGCAAGGCTTCGGAATGGGGTTTAATGTCTAGGCAACAAACTGCTAACATATCGTTATATCCACAGACAAAGATTGGGAATGATTTACGCATGACGCAACACAAGAGGCGTGTTAAATAATATATCACATGAACTGCTACGCCTGTAGGTCATAAAATTCAGCCCGAAACTCCCGCATTGTGAATGTTATTCAAGCCGTAGTGTGTAAACAAATAGTCATAAAATTAAATGTATTTTATGTCCTTGAAACCCCTTTTGAAGAATTTATTCGCGTAGATCTTTAGGTGGCAGAAGTGATTGTAAAATCTTTCTACTGCTTGAATTTACATGAAATGTTTGCCTTACTACAGAACCAGGTTTTTTATAATTTTTATATAATGTCTATAATATTAGAAGCAGTGACTGAAATACAATTAAGAAGTATATAGATAGTAAAATAATAAATCTTTAACTTAAAATCATTTTTATTCATAACAAACTTAAAAATGCAAACTTTGGTAAAAAAAACAGAAGTTCTTTTAAAAGGCACAATTTACAAAGGCTTATTATCTAATCTCTTGAAACATTTTATAAGGATTAAGGAATTATATTAAACTAAAATATTTTCTTTCTTGCCTTTGCCATAGCAAAGTCACTGATGACATCATTAAATGATAAACTGCTTAGTTTGTCACTTTCTATGCACATGAGACTGAGGGAACATAATTTGTCTTGAGCAAGTGTTGTTCTAAATTTATTTTTTATCCTCTTCAGCAGAGAAAAAAATCTTTCTCCAGAGTAATTTGCAACCATCATACTAAGAAACAATCTCAAAAGTGCTACTACATTAGGGAATGCTGATTGGACAAGATCGTTAAATATTACCCTATACAGATCCTGATGTGCCAGACTATCATGTTCCGCTGAACCATAGGCTTGACTATGTTTAAAATATTGATGAAAATGCTTGACTTCACCTACAAGATTCATGTCCAAATCTTCAGGTTATGTTTGCCATAAAACACTTACCCCTTCACGAATCTCTTCTTCTGTAGCTTCTAATTTTGTTAAGGATGAAAACTTTTTTGCAGTATCATTGTATACTGAGGCCCTCTGTGTCAGACTTGACTCTAATGTATCCATAACAGGTATAAATGTTTTGATTCTAAACTTGTCTCTTGGCTCAAAGTTCTCTGAAGCATCATCTTCATCATCATTGATATGCCTTCTTCTATATCTGCTTTTCTTGTAATCAATATCAGGATATTTTTCCTTTGCTTTTTCTTCAAAATGATCCAACATATCCCTGGAACCTTTAACCAAATCCGAAAGTGAAGCATACAATTTCCTACATACACCTAGACTAATTTGGGGGTGTTGCAGTGATTGTATAGTCTTGTGAAATTCATCCAGCAAGTAACTCCTTTAATATAACTTTACCATAAATTCATACTCCTCCATTTTATTCAAAATGTTAATGGCTTGATTTCTTGTTTCGCCTTTCTCTGTAGTATCAATATGCAGCTGATGCAATACAGAAATTATTCCATCATAACTATCAAGTATTGCAATTGTGGCCATCGAATGTGCTTCCCATCTACTCTTTGACAAAGACTTTGGAACTTTTGAATCATCTTTGAAGAATGACAACAGTACTGCCCATCTATGTGTAGATGAAGAAAATAAATTACATATTTCTTGAACAATTCCAAAAAAGTTTACTGCATCTAAACGACAGTCATCTCCTGCTCTACCAACAAGATTCAGGGAATGCCCAGCACATGGAATATACCAAGCATACTTTTTAATATTGAATATTATGTCTTGCATACCCTTGTATTTACCATACATATTGGCAGCATTATCATATGACTGGCCTCGACACTTACTAAAATGTATTTTGCACTCATTTGTAAGGTAGTTTTGCACCATCTTAGCCATACTTTCCCCTCTGTGGCTACCCATCTCTAGGAGAGTTAGAAAACGTTCAATAGGGAGCCCATCATCTGGTGAAACATACCTCACAATAACAGTGAGCTGATCAATATGGGACCGGTCTGGAGTGGAATCTACAGATAAACTGAAGAACCCTGCAAATTCTTAAATCATCCAAGATTCAGTCTCTTACTTTATGTGCCATAATTTAGATTAATTCATCACATATTGTTTTATACAGATAAGATGCGACACCTGATCCTTTATTCCCAAATCATTTTATATGGCATGCTAGAAAAGGATCAAATTTTGCTATAAGTTCGAGTAATCCAAGGAATTTGCCATTGTGAGGAGAACCAAATATTTCATTATCTCCTCTGAAAGGTAAACCACGCTCTGCCATAGTAATTATGACTGCCCCAACTCGTGAAGGAACATTTTTCTAGTACTGCCGTTTATTCTTTATCTGTTCTGCTACTTGGCAGTCAATTGTTGAGCCACGTTTTCTTGTAAGCCATGCTACCAAAGCTGTTCTATGTTCTACAGAGTTTTCATGACTTAGAACTAAATAGGTGTTGCGCCAATCACAAAATCCATCGGATGATAATGGTGTAGAAGAATTTGAAAAGAGTTTACACACGACCAGTTACTGGCGAATAGTACATCAATGGCACAAAAATAGCAAATTATTCAAACAGTTTGTGTGTCAGCAGCAACTAATAGCATTGCCCATGGAAATGTGATGTCTGTATTGGCGCTAGCTTATGGACTTACACCGCAACGACTGTGGTTCTACTTATTCTGCAACATGTCAAACATGAACGAGTATACTCGGGATAATTTATTAAGAGGTTAATTGGTAGCAGGTTAGTTAATCTAGCTTTGTTAGCAAGTATGTATTTTATTTCATTATTATTGTAAATATTAACATTATATTTTGTCACTTTAAATTTAGTTTACATGTGTGGTTGTGAAACATTATTTCATCGCAGTCGTCGCTTCGTTTAACGGTGAGTAGAAACTTCAACCGTCATATAGTGTTTCTGAATTACTTAGTTCATGTACATAACTTCAATTCCACGCCTTGTTTTTATTTTGCACATGTATAACTTTCCCTTTGATGATCTATGTGAAGGTATGCACATGAAAATAAATATTTAGTATTTGCATGCGACAAATGGTTTATTTTACTAAGTAATGAAATAATTATACACTATTAATTGGTAATAACAGTTATTTTATGCTCAAAGAAACCCATACAACCCATACACATAAATATATATGTTATATTATACAGGTATTTTAAGTATAAATAATGTTAATTGAATATACATCACAACGATTATAATTAAGAAAAAAGTAAGATAAATAAGAATGTAATATAATAAAATGAACTTGTAGTAAATAACCATTTAAACATACCCATACTCTGATGTCATATCTTAATAGGTTTTATGTATATCATATCAACATTGCAATATGTATACTGCATTTTAAACCATTGTCCCAGTACATGTCTTGATAGCTGTGTTGTCTAAGGCGTCTGCATTCCGACCCCGAGATTCGGCAGTTCGATCCTACCCTCCAAACGATATTTTGATCTCCGAAATAAAAAAAACAGCCCCCTTAATAGCCAATTCCAGAACCAACATGGCAGCCGAGTGAAAGAAGAAAAACCAGCACCCCTAGCAGGCGATGAAGGAACTACTGGAAACAATATGGCGGTGTCGAACGAAGTTGAGTAGTAGGATGGCCCACTCTAGCAGCCGTAAAGAACATTAAAGTGATCAGTGGTGCACTATAGCGGACGACGAGAACTACAGCATGTGAAACATATGCGACAGATGCGAAGGTGAATAACTGGGAAACAAGATGGTTGATGGAAACAATATGGCTAATAGAAAAGAGATGGCTGACCGAAAAAAAATGGCGGTTAGACACAATATGGCAGATGGAAAGAATATGGCTGACGAAAACATTATAGAAGCCAAAGACGAGATGGTCGCTGTGACATCATCCAATTTGGTGGCTGTGACATAATCCAAGATGGATATTTATATCCTCTGTCCCAAGCCATTATCCTGGAACCTACATTTTATATCTACTGACATTGCCTTTTTAAATAAATTTGGGTATAAAAATGTATTCTCAAGACCGCCCGGAATTTCGCATATGGGAGTCATAACGGACGATGTTACTGGTCAGCGTGTTTCCTCGGGGATCTTCCATTTCTCCCGCCCTTTCATTCCGGCGCTGCTCCATACTCACCTCAGTCGCCCTCATTGGCTCTCAAGACTTCGCTGTTTTTTTTAAGAGCCGCAAATATCGTCACGCACTCACTCAAAACCGTACTACATTTAAAATATTGAAATTTTTGGGCTGCCAAATCGAGGGTACCTATAACACACGCGCTGCTTTGTGACGAATGGTTATTTGGCAACTCAGTTTATGAGGAAAGGCTTTAATCATTAACTTCCATAAAAAAATGTTTACTGTAGTTTTGGTAGTCTAGCAAAATGCGTGATCAAAGAAAGTAAAAAATTGCCTAGGAACAGTTAAAAAAAATTTTTTCACGTGAACTGTGGATAAAAGGGCGATCCTGTGATTCGATTAGCCTTAAAAAGGCTTGCGCATGCAGCAATCGTGCAGTTGGTAGCCCAGAAGGCCGATTTCACCCCCAAAACAGATTTATGGTCAGAAAATCTCCAACCTGTTCGTTTCGCACTCGTCATTATTACTTATTACACTATGATTTTAAGCATTGCTAAAAGATATATGGAAGCACCAATGCAACCTGCTGTATGTTTGTTAAAATATCATACGTCGGTTTTGTGATTTGAGGTGTCATTCAGGCGGGAATTAGAAAAATTACACTTGAAATGCCTTTGCTTCACTTTCTGTTCTGCTGCCAGCTGTTGTCAAGGTGTCAGCCAAATCTCACGAAAATACGTACAGCCAATCCAATCTTAGGTTGAACACCGGGGTGTTAAAGCTGTTAGCTAGTCAGCCTCCCGCCGCTGTGATCTGGAGCGAAGTTCTCATTCACTTCTACATATCGGGAGCCAAATTACGTGCGACTCGCTAGCAGTGCGTGGCGGAGTTGACGTTCTTATGCTAAGCAGGTGATCACTACTCTTGGTGCAACGGGGAACTTCCACCCGGCTTTATGTCTCTACGACGGGAATCGGGTCTCGATAAACGGAAACAGAAAGATGAACGCTCCCCTGGGCTCCGTTCCCGGTGACATCTCCCTCGCATTTTTGCATTTGGGAACATGGAGGACGTTGCTAGTAGCAGGTTTCAGTTTCTTACACCCTTGCTTTAAGTCGCCCCTTTCAGTCATATATAACACATGTTTCGGCTAGCTGCTTCGTAATTATATGTTATCTAGATTACACGGAACTGCTAACACTAAAAAAAACATTCTGGGATACCAGGTATACGATTCCTTATACTGGCAAAAATTGTACACCATACCAGCTTGCATTTTAATTTAGTTTCAGAGGTGGCTCCAATTTTCTAAACCGAGAAAGCCTTCACTATGCTATCCTATGTGTCCGTACGTGCAGTGTGAAGTTTGATGTATAACACAAATATAAATTATGTAAGTAATAGTACATTTTATTAATTATATTTATTTTATCTAACTTCTGAATGCTGATTCAAGCAATGCCATCGTTATTTAAATATGTATACGGACCAGGAATTATTTCGGCTATTAAAAAAAAAAAATTACCTGAATTTACATATATCTAAGCATTTTGCAGGATTTGGTAGTTGCAGTATTCAACAATTTTTATAAATGCTACAGTTAAATGTGCTAATGACTGAACATCAGTTTTTATTTTTGGCGAGGCATTGTTCTTGCTGATTGTTTCTCCAGGATGTATGCCACTAAAAATCTAAATTGTCGAAGAAGTTTATTTAAAATGTAAATATATGCTTACGATTACAATTATTTATAAATTATTGCAATAGGAACACAATGTTCTCTGTATTACTAAAAAAGGCCCGGTCATCAGCAGGTTGCGTGGAGTACCTGGTTGACTCGAACTCAACTCCATGCTTAACCTTGTGATGACCCTGGTGAGCCTACCTGGTAGTTGATGTGCGCCTTCGGCCACGGTATGTTCCTCGGACGGTCACCCATCCAAGTACTAATCCCACCATATTCTGTTGAACCGCAGTGATGTGAGGGCCACGGGTTACCAGGGCGGTATGGCTGTCGTCACCCCTCTAGTAATGCGTAACCAGAGATGTCTACAATAACATTCCGCAGAGTGTCCTAACACAACAACATTCTTTCTTGTGTTATTGGTTGCAGGGAATGGCCATGCGATGTATGGCTAATGTGCATCATACTCAGGTTGGGAGTTGGAAGCAGTTCCATATAGTAATTCAGTTCAATTTCACTAGTATGCCCGTCATTGAAGTTTGTGAACGTATAATTTCGCAGTAATACTATATATGTATACAACGTGTTGAGAAGAATCACTGACAAACTCCGGGAGATAACTGACAAAAAATTAGTAGAATATGCACACGTAAGCAGACCATCCTCACGCATTCTGGAGGGTTCAATTTTTCACGCGCAAATTTTTCAACGCCCAATATTTTCACATGGATGGGGGTTAATACCGGCAAACTAATTTAACATATGTTGCACTTCTTTATTTGATAACACTTTAAACAGAAACTCTAAGATTATGCTCAGATACTGGGTGTTTCATTTGCAATAAACGTGGGTTTTACCTCATCTTTCAAGGGTGTGTGTACACTTTTAAGGAAAGGCTATTATAGGTAGTGTATATATTTTCCTAGTAATTGTGTTGGGAGGAATTTCCTCGAGGAGTAGGTTCGTGACTTTTAGCAACATGTTTTATACTAAAATATCACACTTAAATAAAAAAATTCTGTAATCTCATTTCCCTATCTTAAATAAGTGTAAAAATTAATATTATAATGCGGGAACAGGCACATTCTGTTATCAGTGGCAAGCAATGTGTAAAATTATATAAAGTTGTTACTTTACGAGAGAATAAAATTTTTATCTTTATTTGTATTGTTTAATTGGACTTATAATTGTCTAATGTAAGTCAAAATATTTAACTGAAATAGAACGCTACATACTAATGACAACTACAGAACAGAACGACAAAGAACTTTTAAGAAATAGTTATAAGTCATTGAAATATCGACTAAAGACAGTTTGCAACATGAAAGAAAATGTAAAAGTGTGAATATAAAACATCAGCGAGTGTCAATTAAACTTCCATATGCTCATTTCTATAAACATTTTTTCATTAATATCCAGGTTATATCATCTTTTAGAAGTTAAGGGCCAAAGTTTTACTGTAGTTTCAATTTTGTGGTTGACATGTTAACTTTATTTTATCCTGACAATGATGCTGTGCATTCCTTTGCATTTGAGTTTCCTTTATTATTTTCTTTCCAAACATTTTATTTTTTTTTATAACATTTTTGTATATTGTAAAGAGAGAAGATGGCTTAGGTCACTCATGCTTCTTAGAAAATTGCTGTCTTGTTCTGTGGTTATTTGTTTGGTATTATATAATTTAATTTATTCTTTTCCTGTAGGTAATAGACAGTAAGTAGTAGTATTATGGGGATACTGGGCAAACGTATTTTAAATAGAAGCTGTATGGCTGGGGCTGCGGCTGGTGGTCTTCAGATTGGTTCAAAGTGGGCTCTGAAGCCTTCGAATGGGGATTTACGGGCGTACCAGAAGTGCTAGGCAGTTATGGCAACTTATTTTTCAATAATATATTCCTGTTTCTTTTAACCACGTTGGTTTTAATAGCATACGGTATATCAAATCGAAAATGTTTTTGTATTATCTAACTTTAAATTAATTAAAATAAAAAAACTATTTTAAAAAATTTAATTTTTTATTAAAATTGTACACATTATTGCGGAATCTTAACAAACTTTCTCATTCAGTTACTTTGACAGGTCAACTCGCATGATGTTTAACTATTGCAGGATGTCAGAATCTACTCTTTATCCAATGTCACGACTCTTTTGGAGCAATAAAAATATTTTACTCAGAATTAAATGTAATGTATGCATGTGTGACCAATCCAAGCCCATTTTATGAGTTGTGACACTGCACAAACATTTTATAATCCTGATATGGATCAGCATCTAGCAACACATTTATATCGTGGTTGTCTATGGTTTACGGACTCATAGTGATATGCAGTGGTTGGAAAGAATAATGCCAAATCAGGCGATAAGCAGTCTTTATCTTCCATGCTCTTCTCAGTAATAAATACATAGATCAATCCCAATGCTCCAAAATACTCCTCACCAATTTCAGCAATCCTCCTTGCTAATCCTCAGCAAACTTCCTCGCTAGTCCTCAGCAATCCTCCACAAATTTATGTGATCCTCCTCTGCGATCCTCAGCAGTCCTCCGCGATCCTCAATAATCCTCAAGACATCGATGATAGGAGCTTCCCAAATCTCATTACTTTGCTCACTCTTCTGCAATCCTCCGAAATCCTCACCAGTCCTCACCAGTCCTCACCAGTCCTCACCAGTCCTCACCAGTCCTCACCAGTCCTCACCAGTCCTCACCAGTCCTCACCAGTCCTCACCAGTCCTCACCAGTCCTCACCAGTCCTCACCAGTCCTCACCAGTCCTCACCAGTCCTCACCAGTCCTCACCAGTCCTCACCAGTCCTCACCAGTCCTCACCAGTCCTCACCAGTCCTCACCAGTCCTCACCAGTCCTCACCAGTCCTCACCAGTCCTCACCAGTCCTCACCAGTCCTCACCAGTCCTCACCAGTCCTCACCAGTCCACAGTAATCCACCCCTACAGTAGTCTGCCATGCTCCTCTGCCATGCTCCTCTGCCATGCTCCTCTGCCATGCTCCTCTGCCATGCTCCTCTGCCATGTTCCTCTGCCATCCACCTCTGCGATCCTCCTCTGCATCCTAACAAATATTCAGGAATCCTTCTCATCAATTCTAAGGTATCATCTCACTAATCTTCAGGAATCCTTTTCACCAATCCTAAAGTATCATAATTAATCTCACCTATCCTTCGGTCAATCCAATATACCTCGATCGATCATTTTGTCTATTCTAATCTCTCGATCGATCCTTCTGTCAATTCCAATTTCTCGATACATCTTTCTGTCAATTACAATCTCTTGATACATCACATAAAAATATATTTTAAGTTTTTATAAAGTAAACAGAGAATAATTAAGGTATGTTGAATATAGGTTATGTGAAGATAAATACACTGTTAAATATATTTATTTACTAGAGATAAACTTAGTAACATTCAAATCGTTTAAAAATTAATTCGGTTATTTTTCACTGTGTAAAATGTAAATTGAAAACTTTTTCAAATTTTCTGATACAATGCATTTATTTAGGTAAAGATTGTATTATTGCTGTGTTAAGAGAAAACGATATTCGTGCTTTTTCCTCCGAGCAAACAAAACAGAAACCTGGAAAAGCCATTTAGAATATCAGAAACTGTTGTAATTATCTGCACGAGCTAAATCTCATGTCGAATTTATTGCTCACGAAAGAGAAGCTGTAGCCGATAAATGTAGTATGAAAATAGACCAACAGATGCTGTTAAATTAAATATTTTTTGGGGAAATTGAAAACATCTTTATACACACTTGAATATTATTCAGTAATATTCGTACAACTATTATTTTACTTAAAACGGATAAAAACATTGCATAGTCTAGTTCTATGTGCACTATCTTCATCAATAATTTTGGTATTAAAAATAACGAAAAAAGTGTGTGCAATATGTTTCTAATTAAACAAAACAATTGAAACAGAAATTTTGCAGTGCATTCAACTAAATTACCTATATGGTAAAAAATTCTAGTCTTAACAGATAATGTCCACAAAAACCTATTAATTGTCTCCGAACTTCAAAATAAACAGTTGAATCATAACATCACGAAATCCGAGCCAATCACAAAGTGTGTTTCATTTAAATCCTAGTTCCGAACCAAAATCAGGAGATCTATGATCGGAACTTGGTCGTTCGCGTTGGTCTAACACTCGTACATTGGAACTCTGATCCAACTGAAGATCATGTTTGAACCAAAATCTTAGGATCTTGGTTTAGGGCTGTTAATGGTGCAATACGGCATAAATTGGGCACTTCATTCACTGCTCAATACCGCAGTCAATGCAGAATATGCACAGGTAGCAGACATCCATAATAACCGATTATGTTATACAAAGCTGAAATCTGAAGCTCGTGCAGTCAGTACAAGTAACTTCGAAGCGCTTTCAAACAGCAAGCTATGATCGCTTGATAATTGCACAGCTGTTCGCTTTAGTTAAGTTCAAGAACTCTCCTCAGAATCTGTCTTAATTGATAAGGTGGTATGACAACCATCTTAATATACTGGGTTCTGATTGGCTTGGTATGAAATTTCATGCTACCAGATTCAAGGAATACCTGATTAAGAAACTAGGATCTTGCTGGTTAGCATTCCAGGATGGCAAAGAAGTTTACATGTCCCACAATATAATAAATTGGTGCAGCTTTGGCTGAAACAGGACCCTTGCAGGTATCAGTAGATGAGGTTGAGAAAATTGTGGACGTGGCTATTTTAATGCGCAAATACACCCTAATAAAACCAATTCCTTTCAATGAATCATTCCATGCAAGCTGTTTTGGTATATATACACTGGAGAGCCAAAAATACTGGTATAGGCGTGCGTATGCAAATAAGAGGTATAGAACCAATCAGAGTAAAGCGATGAGGTTGGCAGCGCCTATATAAGACAACAAGCATCTGGCAAAGTTGCTAGATCCGTTACTACTGCTACAATGGCAGGTTATCAAGAATTAAGTGAGTTTGATTGTGTGGTTATAGTAGGCGCACGAGAGATGGCACATAGCATCTCCGACATAGCGATAAAATTTGGATTTTTGCATACGACCATTTCACGAGTGTACTGTGAATATCGGGAATCCTGTAAACCATCATATCTTCGACATCGCTGCAGCCGGAAAAAGATCGTGAACGGACGGGACAAACGACGACTGACGAGAATCATTAAAAGTGCCAGACGTGCAACCCTTTATCAAATTGGTGCAGATTTCAATGCTGGGGCATCAACAAATGCCAGTGTGCGAACTATTCAAAGAATCATAATTGATATGGGCTTTCGGAGCCGAATGCCCACTCGTGTACCGTTGTTGACTGCACGACACAAAGCTTTACGCCTTGCGTGGGCCCGCTAACATCGCCATTGGACTGTTGACGTCTGCAAACACTTTGCCTGGTTTGACGAGTCTCGTTTCCAATTGTATGGGGCGGATGGACGTGTATGGGCATGGAGACATCCTCATTTATCAATGGACCCTACATGACAACAGGGGACTGTTCAATCTGGTGGAGGCTTTGTCATGGTATGGGGCGTGTGCAGTTGGTGTGAAATGGGACCACTGATACGTCTAGGTACGACTCTGACAGATGACAGATATGTAAGCATCCTGTCCGATCACCTGCACCCATTCATGTCCATTGTGTATTCCGACGGGCGTGGACAATTCCAGCAGGACAATATTACACCCCACATGTCGAGAGTTGCTACCGAGTGGCTCCAGGAACACTCTTCTGACTTTAAACACTTCCATTGGCCACCTAAATCACCAGACATAAACTTTATTGAGCATATCTGGGATGCCTTGCAACATACTGTTCAGAAGAGATCTCCACCACCTCACAATCCTATGGATTTGTGGACTGCCCTGCAGGATTCATAGTGTGAATTGCCTCCTGCATACCTTCAGACATTAGTCTAGTCCATTTCATGTCGTCTTGCGGTACTTCTGCGTACTCGCGGAGGACCTACACGATATAAGCAGTGTACTAATTTTTTTTTTCTGTTCTTCAGTGTATCTATTGCCCAGCCTCTTTTTACCCTTATAAATGTGATGTTCGAAGGGTCAAATTCCATGGAAGAAAATGTCACAGATAATGAGGCCAACAGAAGTGCCAGACTGAAAGTGGCCTGCACCATTTATCAACTAATAAGCAACGCTGCAAAGCTATCCAGTAAATCCATCACCTTGTATTAACGAAAGGAAAGATAAATCTCCTTTCTCCTGTACATGGGTATGAAGATTTGTGTCAGTGGCCTACACAAAATAAATATTACAAAATTCCACTTACTAATCATTTCAGTTTCTAATGATAGTGTCCTGAAGTTAGGAAGCATTTTGGCCAAACTGCCCCTAAGCGATGGGCTGAGAATGTAGTTGTGGTGCCCACAAACATCAAGAGAAAAGGTTTTGTGACAAGTGCAGTGGACAACATTAACGAGTCGCGTCGTTATGAACATCATGGAATGCCCCTATCACTGACCAGTCACCTCACCCATGGCAACATGGGGAAGGAACCTCCACCTGTGAGCCTAAATCTTCTTTAATCCAGCGAAGTCCGGCTTCCTGAAAACTATGCGATTGCACCTTATGTTGATGGACATGCAGATGACATTATCATTTCGGTGACTGGCAATGCATTAATCACACCAGGTAATGCCAGAAACCTGAAAACATTGGTGGATGAAGATGCGTGGTTACAGCAAGTGTCCATGAATAATGGTGGGTAATTGCAACGAACTCCAGTGACATATGATTTATTCTCTCATAAACAACATTCACAAGCTGTGAGATCAAGTACAACTGTTGGAATCTTTCCTACACTCTAAATGTACTTACCCATGGCCTGGAAGAAACATGCAATGTGTATTGCTATGAAATCCACATGGTTTTTAAACCCCAACCATATACCAGTGTTAATAGCAGACTGCCCTTTCTATGCTCTGTAGAAAACGTTTCAGTGGGTATATCCAGCTGAAGTAAGTAAATCGAAGATGGTTTGCTTTATGGGGTTTCTTCATGTAGAAATGGATTCCCAAGAATGTGCGGAGAAGCTGTTAGCCAAGTTGGGGTGTGACCGGATATTTACTCGTGCAAAAGTATTCACTTCTGGCATTGCAGCTTCTCTCTTAGGCGGCAAACATGTCAAGTGTACTCGGTATGCTTACCACCTTACACTTGTATGATTGCACTGACTTGAAGTTGATGCAAACAAAGAGTACTTTCGACAGACATCTGAGCCTCACTTATCCATGGAGGTGTGGGAGATGTCACTCACTGCCCAAGCACCAACCATACTTAACTGGATAATTGTTAAAGACTATCTCCTGCTGAATTATTGTTTCGTTAAGAGGATAGCGAGTGGATGATTGGCCACTGACTCTGCATTCCTGCGATGAACTCTGACCATGGTTCTTCGCCATCGGCCGCACAAGCTATGCACGTGGGATGCTAGTTATTTTCGGAACGACTAGGCAAGTTCACAAGACATCCCTTCAAGTGCCCATGAGGCTTTCATGAAGGAGCTGTTTGTCGTTCATCATAGTGAGAAGTTTTCTCTAATGGCACTTGATCAGAGCCACGAGCACAGTATAAAATTTCTAAAGGAGGATAGTAGGGCCAAGGGTTAGTATTGTCATAAAGAAGAGAAGGATATTATTCAAGTTTTCAAACCAGAGTGGTTGAAGTTAATAGATGATTTTGAAAATGGTTCGTTATACTCTTAGCGGCCAATACTTTTAGTGCATTCAGAGTCTTCAGGTGCCGAACAGAAAAAGTATTTGCCGCATGTCAAAGCTCTTCAAGTTGTATAGGAGAGGAGGTAACAATTCTCAATCCATTCAAAGAGACAGGTACTGCTCTCGTGACGTTGCATACTGACGAAGTCATGGATGCTGAGATCCTTGAAATCCTTGAGGGATGTCTAGAGACTTGGGGAAATCATGTTTACGAACTTTGTTAGAGACAGAAGTTAAAATGCTACAAAACTAATCTCGGATTTTATTACAATGGTTAACCTATACACTTACAGCAACTTACCACCTGTTGATGTTAAAAAGGCATCAAATATGTTGGAAACTACCAAGGCAATTTCAGTGCCCATCACTAAGTTATTTATATGCCTGCAAGCACCACCACAGGCTGATATAGAAGACTTCTTAAAACATGAAACCCAGCGTGAGCCTCCATCATTATCTCATCACAGAAAACAAATGTGAGGAACTAAACAGCTCTTCTCCATTGCTTGCCTGGTATGCCTGGCCTTGGACGCTTTCAAATAGCCAAAGAGGCCTCAGTACTGGTGCTGGATATGGCAGCAGTCACCCATATTATCAAACCACAACATGCCACTGTTTTCAGAGAAAATATGCATATGCACCTGCTGCCATTAATAAAAAGCCTTATAACATGTAGCACCGTGAGAGTAGATGCAATATGTGACCAATATGATGCCTGTCTCAAAGCAGAGACTAGGTTAAGTGAGGTGACACTGCATGGTACCGAACTAGTGTCGCCAAAACCCCTATACAAAAGGTATCTGAATAGGAAAAATTTCAAACAAACTCTTACAACAAAGATGAGCTATTTCAAATTCTCAACGAGCAGTTGGCACAACATACCACTGGTGCTAACTATTATTTGTTCACCACAAAGTCTGATCTGGTGCTTAGCAACAGACCGACTGACATATAAACCATGTCTCCATCCTAGCATGAAGAAGCTGACAATGGAATGCTGCCCCAATTACAATGCACTTCTAGGAAGTAGGGACAGAGCAAGGCATACCTCAGGACAGTGGACACAGACTTGGTGGTTCAGGCCATCTATCATTTTAATTAGCTCAGGTTTAACTCGGGAAAGACATTCAGAGAGATTTCAATACATCACATCTGTCAACACTTGGGACCTCAACCCTACTCCTCTTCCATGCTTTGACAGTGTGTGGTGAAATGTCTGCCATGAATGGAATATGTAAGAAGACAACCTGAAAAACATGGGCTGCTTATCCCGAAGTAACTGACACCTTCATTATGTGACAAATAATCCGACCAGCTTCACACTAGAATCGCAACAAATGCAATGTCTGCACTGTGGTGCAAACTCAGTCAATGAAGCAAGGAAAATGATTTTATGCACGACTTGAAGTTTCTGGAATTAATACCTCCATCAGCATGACTTGTTTCAGCATACAAAGAAGTCACTACTCACTACTGCATTCATTTGGAAGATGTTCCTGTCCAAAGTGCCAGATATCCCAGATCCTAGTAATTGGTGTTGGGAATGGAATAACAGAACCAAAATATAAACACCGTACTGGAAGGATCTGCCTGATGCCAGCCATGGTTGTTCCTTGCTACTTAATTGTGGCTGCTTGGTCTTATGCAAAAGCAACTGTAAGTGATATCGAGCCAAAATTCGCTGCAGCCCATTATGCATCTGTCAAGAAGGCTGCACAAACAATTGTGTGGATAAAATATATAATCTACAATGCATCAGTTAATTGTGCCATTGAGTGCTGCGTTGTATTATAATAAGGCTTCCTTTTGATGCACATATGATGGTTTTATTTTCAACTCAATGCTGTGAGCAATAATAAATAAAATATTAAAAAATCTCTTTAGAAGCTGCATTTTATTACTATTACTATATTGTAATACGGATATTTTACCTAAAACATTAAATAGACTTTAGAAAGCGATTCCTTGCATCCAGAAACCTATAAATGTGGTATTACACAAAATTGTGCGACTAATAGGATCCAATCTATGTGTAATGATTAGCGAAATAAAACACTGTGTATCGCTAATCAATGGCGACTGAACGACCATAGCTTTATTACTAATGACCTACAGAATATAATAGGGTGACATAGAGAAAACAATAGGTGGTGCTAGTTATTACAGTTTTGATACAAATCATAACACTATGGAAATAACTGATACAGGTGGTGGCCATGTTGGATTTATACAAACCAGGTCTCAAGAGGTCATCCACAACTTTCTTGCGGTTATTTCCTGTAACCTTACACTAATATCTACCTTTTTGTAAAATTTAAAAACTTGGCACAAAATGCACGATTCTCGTAAATTCCGCCCCCGCACACAAGGGGAAAAAAAACATTCAGCTTGACAAAAATAGTCACCTTTAAATAATGGTCCCAGTACATGTTATTTGGTGTGGCACAGCTGTCCCATACATACTTATGTACATAACAATATATTTATATGTAAATATATAGAAATAATTTAAATGTAGGAGTTCAAAATAAGCACATCATGTATGAATGTAATTGTCAAATAAAACAATAGCTGTGTAAAAATTACACATATATTTAACATTGGTAAACCATTCTACAAAGGAAAGTACACATGACATAAGTACGCATTTATAATGCAGGCTCGTCACCAGTATCAACCTCTTCGTGGACATGGTCAAAAGCAACATTGTCCACCTGATCCGTTGTTTGTCCATGCAACCAATTTGGAAGATCTAACATACACGTAACTTCTGTAAGAAATGTCTTCCGTTGTCTGTGGCTTACTTTTCGTTTACCCGACACCACAGGATCTGAAGACACGAGCATCTAATGTAGAATATGCCGATTTTTGTTTATACGAGACGTTTTTCTAGCATGAAATGAGCATAAATTTGTATAAAGCTTATGTCTTGCTTCCAAAACATCCTCTGGCAATTGCTCTGGAGGCAATGGTAAGGGCTTTATTATTGTAATGCCATGTATTAACAGTTTGTGTACTGTGGTACTAACTTTGTACAGCCATAAATGTCTACAAGGAGTTTTGCTGTATCAAAACAGTAACCTTGAAACTTTTTTACCCTCACACAGTGACCACTAAACAGTGTGCACAGTATATGCGAAAACCTTTGTATTAACCTACTGTCCAATCCAGTTATGTTGGCGACTTTATCCGGGTTGTCAAAGAATGTTCTTGCGGTATTTACACCATTACTGTTACCTCTCCCTTGCTTGGGCTGATAAACGACAAGACCTAATTTTTCGTAGAATTTGTTGGTTATAATATCTTTCCGTGCCTTTTTAGAGGCCTTTGCGTCTTTTCCCCTTGCCAGCCACTGGTTTATGTTTAGTTTTTATGAAATCTGCAGAATAAACTCGTAAGATCGCAGGTACGCATGGAGAACCGAAATCCCGTGTTGATAGGCATCGTTGTTGTACTCTTTTAACAACATTATCAAGGTTATGATATATTTTTTGGGTGCGACTTTGCAGATGTTACAAGATTGCGTTGATTTTGTTTCTTTCAATGCATTCACGGTTTTGCATCAAACATAGTACCTAAAAATACAAGTGCAAAGTGCAGTTGCTTGGTATCAGATGCCCGAGAAATGTTGTTTGGGCGAAGTTCACATATCTGTACCTCAACACTTGCAGATTTCTGCTTCATATTCTCTTCAGGGTTTTTTTTTTTTCAGTTTGAAGCATATGGGTCTACATTATTTCGTACTGGACGTACTGGGATAACCCTATAACATCATTATCGCACCTCGTCCCATACAGGATATTTCCAAAGGAACCACTGTACACAGTATAATCGTGGTATCGCCGTACGTGTCGTTATTGCACAGATGTTGCTTGCATATACTATGTCCGCCACTTCCATCCAAGCCCCATTTATAATACATGTCGATTGTATCTATTTCTGGGTAGGAGCTGCTCAAGAATGTCAGACTACACTTCATATAAGCTGTTGACCGTGTGATCAAGTAATTCTTGTAATGGGCAATAGTCTTCATTTTCATTGACAACTATCTTTTTTGGATAGCATTGCGTCTTTGCCTTTGAAATAACATTGTATGATTTGCACCTCTGATCTTGGCACCAATCTGAATATTTAAATAATAATCCTTCCCAAGATCTGAAGCAACGATAAGGGCAAGGGCTTCTTATGCAGGGTGTGATTGTTGGGATCGACTTGTGTGCTTTCTTAATTCTCTTCAAACTCCGTGGAAATGATTGTGTTGCAAGCCTGATTAGCAAGAACTTGTTTAGGCTCGTCTGTGTGGCAAAGGTAAATTTACATCATCTATTCCAAATACGAGAAGGCTGACGTGGTAAGCCTTCGTTCGTTCACAACCTTCTGCGAACATATGTTTTGGCCTGCCTCGTTTGTTTGTCACATTTTCAGCTGAACACTGAGTACTCGGCATCAGAGATGGCAGTGACTATGTAGAGTCAAGCCACTGAGCGTTAATTATGACAAACGTTTTGTAAATTTGTTGACTGTCTTTCCATTTCCTAATCACTTTTGACACAAAGCTTTTCAATATCACATTTAAGTTACATATTTTGCCTTCAGCCATCTCGTGTACATTACAGTTTTCCATGAGGTATCCCTGAACTATTTCAGTACACTTTGAATTACTTATGCTGTAGAACTTAGCGTCTGTTAACACAGCGAACTGTTCCATTTTCGATGTCCCCGGAACACCATATGAATGGTTACCTGTGAACAATAGGGTTTATTTCATAAAGTGATTCATAGTGATAAATAGCTTTTTCTGACACATTCGTGAGTGATAACGCTTGCGTATTAACAAAGAAAGAGAGCGGTACTACGTGGTACTTTTATTGCGAACCTGTATGTATTGTCACACGAAGGTCTATGCATGATCTTACGTAACCGTGAGTGGTTGTAGTAATGAGGTTCTTACAACTGCCTTTAAATGGGTTTAAATGAACATACTTACCTGTTGCTAACGGCTCCATGTGCACACGCTGCCACTGGCCAGTTTATACCACACCTCATTCACGTCCGTTATTGTTACTTTCTTTCGCATGACTGACACATCGCGCTTCATTTCGCCTCGCGTCAGCCGACTTCGGTGCCGTTTGTGTTCGTTTCGTTGTGTGCTTTTGATGCATGCATTATCAATGAACGTTTTTCAGTGACGTTCTGGTTAACTGGCAATACCTTCTTTTTTTTTTATCCGCGTAAATGTGTGCTTTTTTCTTGTGTGCCCCGATCGAAAGGCTTAGTCTATTATCATATTTATTCGGTTTTTCTAGAAATATATAGCCAGTTTTCTCAGCATCTGCCTTCTTTGTCACTCTTTGCAGCAAAGTAGTTTTCATCAATGCAGACTTCGCGAACGTTTTCATCTCCAGTTTTGTATTCAATATTGAATTACTTTTAATTTTTTGAGGAGTTGTATAGTCATCAAAATTTAGAGCTTATAACAATTTATTTTTAAGTTCATCGATTTAACGCGAAAGTCTCAAACTGGCTCTACTGCAAGACGCAGGTCAGTCATTCCATGTTTAGCATTAACTGTCTCGTTGTAATAGCCTATGGAATGAGTACCCATCGATGCATCAAAAGCCAACTTGCTGCCTCTCAAAAGACGAATCATTGCAGTCTTGATGTGTTTCTTCAAAGTATCGCCTTGCATAAACTGCATGTGGCTATTGTCGTAATGTTTCCTCACGAGAAAGGACTCTTCGTACAGATGGTTCTCTCATGTCAGAGTATTTTGACTGAAGGTGAAAACTCGATCGCAGAATCGGCACAGACGACCGTCACGTAGTGACGATGATGGTCGTGGCTCCATGTTCGCTGCGGTAAAAGGCAGGCCTTTGTAGTCGCATTAATCTTCTTTGTATAAGGAGAACACTTCCAAACCGATGTACACCTCAGAGTGTCAATACAACTAAGGTATCTGCGTGCATCACAGCTCTATATATACATTCTTCCATTACTTGGAAAACCGTCAGATTTCATCTAATTTCACAATAAATTAAATATATTTTTACGATTTGGGTCTTTGAACTTAGGTCTCTAAGCCGTACGTAACAGTTACATATTGCTTAAAACTTCGTATCAGTTACTCATGAATACTAAACAGTGAAAAAATTATGTACAGCATCGCTATAAAGGCTTTCAAACCTTGGATCATTAATCGAATTGCAAACCTCTTATCTCACTCTGATTCCTATATCCAATGGCTAAAACTTACATTTTGCCTTTATTCTTCATTCCTAAAACAGTCTCCGATGTTATGAGAAAAATTACCAAATGTTTTCTAAGTCAGGAAGAGAATAAAAATTGTTTAGAGTTTAGGGTCTCCAACTCAGGTTCCTGTACCACACCTCGCCTTTGGAAATTGCTGAAAACTATATATCAGGTGCGTAAAAGCACGCAAACAGACAGAAAAAAACGTACAAAACTCGTTAAAAATTATCTGAAAGTCGGGTCGGTATTTGAACTGTGGACAGTATATCTCGCTATAAGAACATGGCCTTGTCTCTCTTGCGATGTATTCCCGCGGAGGAAAGTGCGTCGGTAATGAGCACTGTACACATTGCAAGCGACCCTGCTTCCTCTGCTGGAAGAGGCGCCTTTGTGGCTGCTGCATGGAGGTGCTCTTGCCCACTTGCGCATTACCGTGCGAAGACATCTCAAACACGTCTTCCCTGAGGATGGATCGGACGAGGTGCTCCAGTTGCGTACCGGTCGCCTGATCTCAACCCTTAAAATGTCTACCTGTGGGGGCACCTGAAAGATGTCGTGCCTGCGAAGCCCATTCCGGACGTGCATACACTGGAACAACGCATTCACGCTGCCTGTGACGCCATTCGGATGCCGGATGGCGCATTAGGATGCCGGATGGCGCATTAGAACGCGTGCGGCAGTCGCTGCTGCGGCACGTAGGCGCGTGCGCAGAGGCTCGTGGGGGACATCCCCCTCCCTCCACCTAACAGTAGCCTCAACACAGCTCGTGCACCACATTGTACTGCAATGTATAAATGGTCTCTAGTATTGAAACCATGCGTTTCCGGACATATATTCATATGACCTTAGTTGCTCCCTATCCTCTCAGTGATCGTCTCTCCGGCAGTTTGTCCCCACGCTCAAAATCCTCCTTCACAACTATGATTTAATCTATACTTTGACACTGAGTGAACACAAATAGCTTTATGTTTACTCCATGTGAGTAAGGATGCTAGGGCGGGGAAAGCAGGATCACGCAGGAAAATCCCGTCATCTGCTACAACCCAAGTTTGCTTAGTCGCCGGGAGTGTTCCGTGGTAGGAGAGAGTCGTGCTGGCCACACGAGCACCGCGGCACATTGAGTCGTGACTGGGCCGGCCACAGTGACCGCATCTTACGCCGTGAATATTTATGTAATATTTACAATCATTTAGTATGTACTTTTCCAAACCTTTGTAAACCTTAAATATATTAATTGAAAAATTACAGGGGCCCTCTTTGAGCTTAAGTCATTGTTTCGTCGTCAACAGGAGTCGCTTTAAGTCTAGATGTGATGATACAAACTATCACATTCTGTAGTAATTATTAGACTTAAAGCACGTGAATATGTGTGTTGCGTGTGTTGCGTGTGTTTGTGTCCACACGTTTGAATAACATTACTTTGAAAAATTCAAATTTAAAAAATTCAGTACGTTGGGGTGGAGGGGGATTTTTTCAGTATGTATTATTTCATTCCCAGGAGATTAAATTTCAATGCGTTAGGACAGGTGTGTGTGTGTATTCCCCTTCACTTTTTACTTATTACTAACAGTCCGTTGTAAAATTATCTTAATGTGTTTGGCCTAACAATGTCATTTCGACGCAACGTTTTGTAGGGGCGTATATTCTCTAATTATAAAACGGCGAATGTGCAAATGTTCAATTAGCCTGTAGACATGTGGTTAAAAAAAACATTGACTGAACATTTTATTTGCAAGTTAATATAAAATGCTGTTTCATCGCTACACCAACTCGTGAAACTATAAAACAGGTTGGTGTAGTGTTTGAAGTCACTGTTTCTAACCAAGGTTTTCATAAATTTATCAATAATGTTAATTCTGTATCACGGTTTGTTTTAGAGAACCAAACAAAAAAAAATGTTTTTGTTTTTCTACTTAAAAAATTTACGCTATATAAATAGAGGTCAGATGTAACATTAAAACTATGTGTATTGCAAGTCTACTTGGTAGATTATTGTATTACTTACAAAAAGAACTTTCTAAGTTCTACCAAAAATGATTTTGCAACATGGTTTGCTAGGCTTTTCATTGTAAAATAAGACTTTTTTTTTACTTAGGAATTTGGCCAAAGTTTAACTTTTTGGTCTGCCTCTCGGTTGCGCCATTTCTTGCGTATTTAACCTGTATATATTTTAAATTTTTTAGATAATTCGGTATTAATAATGCTATCAGTNTTATACTTAGGAATTTGGCCAAAGTTTAACTTTTTGGTCTGCCTCTCAGGTGCGCCATTTCTTGCGTATTTAACCTGTATATATTTTAAATTTTTTAGATAATTCGGTATTAATAATGCTATCAGTGGCACTAGTTATAGCAACATAATGTTTACCCCATTTTACTTATTTTATGAAAACGTGATACTTGAATGAAAACGTTCACAGTGCAGAGTACCATCAAACCACTTGATTTATAATGTAATAAATAGTATTAAGCTTAATTATCCTTGCATTTATGGGGCAGAGAAATGGGCTCTCTCTCTCTCTCGCTCTCTCTCTCTCTCTCTCTCTCGCTCTNCTCTCGCTCTCTCTCTCTCTCTCTCTCTCTCTCTCTCTCTCTCTCGCTCTCTCTCTCTCTCTCTCTCTCTCTCTCTGGCCCTAACTACATTCAGTTAGACCAGGTGATGTATACATTTAAATAAAGTGCTGTCTCATATGTGGTTGATCAAATTGCGTACGGTCTATTACAATGTACGAGTAGACCGGCTTGTTGGCAAAAGAGAGAAAAATGTACGAAGTCTACATTGCAGTTATAAACAAAACCGTTTTCTACTTCAAAATAAGTTGGATATTGCTCCGTTGCCATTGTGAGATGGCCCACGCAGTATTTTTCTCCTCAGACGTGCAGAAACGTCTGAGCGGGCCTGTGACTAACCAACTTAATGGCATGATAGTGCTGATTAAATAAACATTATTAATTTTTTTCAGATAAAAAATTAGTTTTGATATTAATTTTAATTGTGAAACATGTTCGTTTGTCTACATAGATGAAAGTTTCGGATTAATTTTACGCTTAGATCACTTATCCAATCCAAAACGAGATGACTCTTTTCAAATTGTTTATACAAATGTTTTTGGGTTCGTAAATAAATTGTAATGCTAAATTTTAGGATTAAGAAAACTCTTACTAAGATATATGTAGATATTCGTTATTTATTTTGGTTCAATAAGAATCGAATAACAAATAATTGAAATTAATTATTTTCAACATCTACTTGGGTTCTGAGTTTGATCCGCATCCACGATTTCTTATCCAACGTTGCGGCAATCTGCACAGTTGCCACAATAAGAGTCGTGAAAGCCTGCAACCTAATTAAACTTTTTTCATCTCTGAAATCTGGTAATATATTTTTAATTCTAAAACACTGACACGTTTTTATATCTAATAATATAAATTGACCAAAACGTTTTCCATTTTAAAATCTTTTACTACAATTATTGCTTTCATTTTGAACGTATTCTACACAAGATTAAAATTTATGTGTAATATTTTGATGCCACTAAATTTATCAAAGCTGCTTACGCAAAATAATAGTATATTTTGCTACTTATCTGACGCCTAATTAGACATAGGCTGTAAGGTATGCTCTCTGTTTCCACGAAAGCTTCACTTAGCACTCACTGCCGTAGGTTTAAACGTGAGGTTTGTTCAGTAAACAAACTTCACATCAGTTCACTTATCAGCTGTAACCTTCGAGAATAACAGTTTACGTAGCTTGCTCCCGGAATATTTCCGGAAGGTTTATGCGCCTCGAATACGTCAACAAACGTCTCTTGCTGTGTATAAACTCAAAGCCAACAGGTTGGCGAAACCAAAAGCATTGATGATAAATTATGTGAGGAGGATGGTTTCCAAAGTAGTGATGTACGTCACTGTACAACACGCAGACATCATCGGAAAGTTGNAAATTATGTGAGAAGGATGGTTTCCAAAGTAGTGATGTACGTCACTGTACAACACGCAGACATCATCGGAAAGTTGTATGTGCTATAGCAAACTTGCCAGAAATGTAAGAACTATGTTGGAACATTTTTGTTTATTTCATTGTCATACATTTCAGCTACAAAAGTTAAGATTTTTATTGTTGAAATTAAAGGAGATTAGGTCATTTATGGAAAGTATAGGTTACTACAGGAAGAGTAGAAAACAATACCCCAACTTTGAAGGTCTATAATATCAAAACCAAACAACCAACAACCTTGGTTGACCAATCAAATGAACTATGGAACTGTGAAATTTGCTAACCATATCTTCGTAAATGTTCAATCTGACTATCACGAGTGGCCTGAATGACATCTACGCTATAATGAAACTTCTTCCACATTCTTGTCAGCATGTCCGGTGTTATGGTTTGGATGGCGTCCGTAATTCTCGTTTTGAGGTCGTCAATGATAGCCGGCAATGGTAGACGAAACATTTGATATTTTATGTACCTCCATTAAAAAAAAAACACACAGGGTAAGATCCGGGCTTGTTGGGGGCCAGTGATGAAGAGCCTGGTCACCAGCTGCTTCTCGACAAATTCAGCGTTGCGCAAACGTCTGGTTCAGGTTTCCGCGAACAGCTAGGTTACAGTGAGTTGGCGCGCCATCCTGCTGGAAAATGAAGTCCGCCGCCGCCTCTTCTAAATGAGGAAACAACCACTCTGTAAGCATGTCCTAGTAAGGGATACCAGTAACAGTGGGCTCGTGAAAAAGGTGTATTTGGATACAGCGGAAAACACGTAAATGACGAAAAATATCCACAGTTCTATATTTGAGAATATCGTGCTAAACGTGTCAGATAATGACTGCACAATTCTCCACAACATTGTAAATTGTAGTCGCTTAGTTCTAATATCACAAAAACACTAACAAATTTAAAAAGGCTAAGAGAGACTTTGAAATGGAAGTATTGAACGTTGTAAGCAAAATGTATCAGAGACTCTTAAAAAAGAAATCTAAAAAAAATTATCTGCTAGAAAGAAATAATAAATCCCCTTCTGTACTGATATATATGTATATATATGTATATATATATATGTATATATAGGAAAACGCATACAAAAATGTAATAATGTCAAAAACTAAAAAATAATTTTAGCAAAACTATTTTTCCCTTAGCTAGTTTATTTATCAACGCGATAATAATTGCTTACTATAATGTTTGCAGTTTTAACAGTTTAATAGTGATACTATATTATAAGGTCTTCTTTTGTTACCATAAAAAATGTAAATATAGACTAAATTTGTTAAATTTTTACATAATACAATAGAATCTCAGGTAAAGATATGAGAAAAAGTTATATTTAATTTTACGATTAATGCATATTACGATTATTGCATAAAATCGTTGTCCAACATAGTTTGTAGAAATGGTTACATAAAATAAATAACAGGCATTAAAGACTTGTTAAAGTATTACCGGTAAGACAAAAACACTGTGATGCTTACAGCAGACAGCAGACGTGAAGTCTTAAATAATTAATTCTTGGAAGGCGATATTGGAATCTTTGGTGAGAATTTGGAAACTGAAATGTAACCTCCATTAATGTGCATTTTCAATAAATTTCATATTGCATTTGTTAGTGAACTTTTTGGTAACACAACGAGGGTTTTGCAATCGGTAATGGTTCAGGTCCAAATTCAAGCCATGCGGGGTACTGTTTAACGCAACTTTTAAATACTCTGCCTGAATTCCCCGTCATATCCCAGATTCCCAGTAAACTAAACACTTTTGAAAATTGGGGCCGCGGTGGCTGAGCGGTTAGACTGCTCACCTCCAACCAAGACTAACCGGGTTCAGTGCCCGGTCAGTTCACTCCCGAATTTTCTCATGTGGGAATCGCGTTGGACAATGCTGCTGGTCGGCGGGTATTCTCAAGGATCTCACTTTTCCCCCGTCTTTTCATTCCCGCGCTGCTCCATCCTCACTTCAATTACTCTCATCGGCTCTCAAGACCTCGCTGTTAAGAGCCGCCCAAATCTCTTCACTTCACTTCTGATAGTTAAATTAGAAAAAAATTTTAGCCATGAATAATTTTAAGTAGAGTAGAATTTGGGGATATATATTATTGTGTAACCATTATATTTAAAATGTATCAGGGATTTATAAATGGTGAGTGGCATAACAATAACATTCTCTCTCTCACTGCCATTTTGTTTAAACGGTGACTATTTTAAAGACTGCCAACACGTGACTGTGTTCATGTTCTACAGTTCCAGGCAGACTATCCTATAATCAAAATGAATTAAGATATTATTCGTTCGCTCTCCTGCTTCGTTATAAACATCTTGAACGTCTGTTGCATCTACCATGACCTTTACTTTGAAAACAAGGAAAAGTTATATAATTATTTTCTCAACTTTTCATAGTTATATATACATACATATATGTATATACTTGCTGACCCTGCGGACTTCGTGCCGCAGTCAATGAATCCCGTGTCAACATTTAGTTTAGCTTTATTTAGGATTTTATTAACGTAAAATAAAAATTATACTTAAAATTAATTAAGTTCAATAGTTTATTAGGATAATATATATAAAGAAAATAAAAAATCAATAAAAGTACAAAAATCAAGTATTTCAATGGCGTGTCAGCTGTATTTTGCTGCATGGGTTGTACTCGCGTTAATTTTCTTCAGTGAAGCACCTTGTGATATACGACATTTTTCGTTTTGTTATCAGGCGCAAGAACAAATAAAGCCGATGGTTTGCCGACGCGTGAACATGCCACGTATAATTGACCATGAGAAAAACATGCATTTTCTAGATTCAGACCACAAACACTCAAGGATTGGCCTTGAGATTTGTTAATCGTCATGGCGAATGCAAGACGAATCGGAAATTGAAGTCGTTTAAACTCAAAGGGCATATCGGTTGGGATCATAGGAATCCTCGGAATGAGAACTTCCTCATCTTTGAATTTTCCTTTGAGTATCGTCGCGTGAATCACATTGGTCATCAGTTTTCTTATCACCAAACGCGTTCCATTGCATAGTTTTAGTTGGTTTAGATTTCGAAGCATTATTACTGCCGAGCCAACCGTCAGTTGTAAATTGTGCGGTGGTAAACCAGGCACATCCAAGGAGNATTGGTCATCAGTTTTCTTATCACCAAACGCGTTCCATTGCATAGTTTTAGTTGGTTTAGATTTCGAAGCATTATTTACTGCCGAGCCAACCGTCAGTTGTAAATTGTGCGGTGGTAAGCCAGACACATCCAAGGTGTTTAAAAATTCTGTTGGATAGTTGGTGGCTTCGTCTTCGTTTATTACACAGTCAATTTATTTAAGTGAATGCAGATTACCAACGATTTGATTCTGAATTACTATATTTAAGTCATCCACATCTTTGTTCTTAGCCGCCAAAATTGCTCTCTCACTCAACCATTTGTTATTTTTGTGATTAGCAATGATGTTCGGGAACACTTTCTTGATGAGCTCGTCTTTCGACGAGATGAAATTGCAAAAATTCGGAGGAAATGAAATCAATCCGCTCGATTCGTCGACAGGAACACGGCCATTACCGATAGTCAGCAATTGCTTGGAGAAATCTCCATCAGATGGATCGTTCAGCAATGCAACTCTCATATTTGCTGCCAGCTGAAGTTTCTTTACATAGCGCCACAGATTTGATGATTTGAGGCAAGCGTTTATTTCATCGGCAGCAGTCGATCTTGGAATGACTGGCAGTGTTTGGCGGAAGTCGCCAGACAGTAAAATCATTGCGCCTCCAAAACATCTCGAGTCATTGCGCAGATCTTTCAATGTTCGGTCAAGTGCTTCTAATGCGCGTTTGTGCGCCATTGTGCATTCGTCCCAGACGATGATTTTAGATGCTCCTAAAACCTTGGCCATTGTGGAGCGTTTCGCAATGTTACATGCAAGTTGTTCAGTAGTTTGAAGAATTAATGGCAGTTTAAACGCTGAATGAGCCGTACGGCATCCTTAGAACAATGTGGCCGCTATTCCAGAAGAAGCAACTGCTACCGCAATGTCGGATCTCGCTCGAACAGTGGCCAGAATCAATGATATGAGGAATGTCTTCCTGGTTCCACCGGGAGTACAGAAAAATTAGCCACCATTTCCCTCATAAATTGCCTTGATTAATGTGTGATACACTTCCTTCTGTTGGGGAATTTCAACAGGGGCACATTCGCTTGAACTGATTGGTCTAATTCATGTCGATCATATTAACGTTCTCGTTCGAATTCTCGATTAAATGCGTCATTCATTCCTCGATCTGGGGCTGGCATTCCTAACCTGACTAACAAACTGTCGCACATGAGGTAACACGTGTATTCTATCAAGAGCAAAGCTTGGTTATGCATCTCATCATTCACCTTAAGATCGGGATTTCTTGAACTGACACGAATTCTATGTAAAATGTCTTCTGACATGTCATCTTTGTATTTGTTCCACAGTTCACGTGGATTCGATGGGATGCATGTCGAAATGATGATAGCAAATAATGTGCGTATCTGACTTGGAGTTGCAGAAATAATTGCTTCAGCGATTGTCGTGTCCCAATGAGTATCGTTTTCAAGCAAATTGAGCTCTTGACATGCAGCACGAAATGTTGGGCACACTATACCATTAACAGTTCGTAGTGATTCAAATGATGTTGGCCCACGAACATTCACCAGCAACAACCGCAAATAGAAGCATTCATCATTCTTCGGATGAACTGTGTAAATACGACCAAGAGCATCAGTAGAACGCACATCCGGATGACCAGAAACCGCATCGCCTTGCTTCCGACGTTGAAATTTCTTCGATGAAGCGTTCCAAGTGTAATAATGTGGCATCTCCCAGTCCAGCCGTTCTCGAGTTATAAATTGTGTAACTAACCCGACTTTGTTTTATATATATAGATATAGATGTTTTTTCATGTTAGCATTCCTTATTTATTTTAGAGGCAGTATTTGAAATTCAGTTAATGTCATGTCAAAAATGTCATCCATATAAAATGTATGAGAAAATTAATTTACGTTATAATTACTTTTTCTTTGTACTTTTACGATGTTTAAATAGCCTATATGTTATTTTGGGCGTACACAAATACAAAAAATCTAAAATCATTGAAATCGGTACAGATGTTCTCGAGTTATAAATTGTGAAACTAACCCGACTTTGTTATATATATATATATATGGTGAGCTGACGTCCTTTATTTCAGTAATTATCCTATGTCGTTTGTATTCGACAGACGAAGTGTTGAATTTCGCAAAGTTATTGCCATTTTATTATTATTAAGTACAGTAACCTTGACGTGTCCATGATTAACAATACACAATGTTTTAAATATTGTAATATTTCCATTCATTCAATTTACAAAAAAAAAATTATTTGTCTTACAGAAAAAAGTGAAATCCCTTTGCACCTGTATCAAGCCACATGGCATGGTGGTAAAACACTTGACTCTCAATCTGAAAGTCCCTGTTTCGATTTCCCGTCCCGCCACCCGGCTTTTGGTTCAGCATTGTTTCCGAAAATCACTCCAGGCGAATTTTGTGATGGTTTCTTCCTCGTTCCTGCTTCCTTTAACAAATTGCTCCTTCCGTATTGATCTCACAGTTGACGAAATGTTGAGCCCTACCTATCTACCTACCTACCTGCCTAGCTAGCTATCTAACTAGCTATCTAGCTGCCTACCAGGTTAGTAGCGTTCTAGCTCTATTTGGACAAGAATCGCGAATAAATGCGTAGGAAAATTTTACGTTGCACCTTAGCGAATTTAAACAGGATAAAACTAACTAAAATTATAAATAATATAGTTCGTATTTGAAACCCTTCAGCTTTATTTTAAACTTCCCAAAATGTGCACTGTTAATTCCTAAACATACTTGTTACACTTCATGTGTCACATAAACACAGACGAATTGAAATACAACAGATAAGTACTCCCCTAATTGTACGGCATCTTTCCTTTTGAACTCGCCCGCGATCTGTAATACATCATGTTTTATATCTGAGCTTTTATATCTATCAAATATACGTTTCATATATATGTGCACACACACAAACAAACGCTCGGAAAATTTTTTTTGTGGTATTAAGTCATTGCACATTACACTTAAAAGAGGACATATAAACAATTACAAAATTATTTTTAAAAATGTTTAGTTATTTTGGTTAGTAATAACTTCAAATCAGGTATCTTTTCAACATATTAAATTAACAATTTTACCACTGCTACGCTTACCAATATTTTGAATTTGTCAATGGCATTTGTCATTTATTCCAAATCCTACTACGTGATGGGCTTAAGGAAATAGTTAATGTAAATACCAAATCAGCAGTACGTTAAAATATATATATATATCTTTTATACATATATTACATGATTACAACCAACTTACATACAATCAACCATATTTAAGAAAAACCTAAGCAATTGTATTGTATATATGTATATGTATATATAAATATATGTATATATATTAACAATACAATTGCTTAGGTTTTTTCTGAAAGGTCGTTAGTTGTACGTAAGTTTGTTGTAATCAAGTAATTTAATATAATAACGTTCTAAAGGAATAAGATAGTCAAACAATTACGTTTGCACAAAATTCCTTCCAAAGCTAAGAAAATTTTCTATAAAATACAAAATTTTTAACTTGCATTGCTTTCCTTATTGTAGGTGCAGTGGAATTGTCCATTATCCACCGTTTAAGTTTGACTTGCCTGACAGTGAAGTGGGGCTGCGGTGGTGTAGTGGTCAGACTACTCGACTCCCACATAGGCGAACCAGGTTCTATTACCGGCGGGGTTGCTCCCGGAATTTTGCACGTGGAAATCGTGCCGGATCATGACACTGGTCGGCGGGTTTTCTCGAGAATATCCCGCTTCCTCCACGCTTGCATTCGGCCCAGCTCCATACTCCTCTCACTTCACGCTCATCGGCTCCTTGGATCTGTCGAAATCTCCCCACTCCACTCTCCTCTCCTTACAGCGAAAACAACATTTTAAACGCCGCAGTTTTTTTTAATCATACTTGGACAAACAGGCAAGTTTTGAAATAAATGTATTTAATTTAATCGGTAAGAATAATATTTCTAAAACCATTTTCGGTATACAGACGTATAACATACTGATTTTATTAATTGTAAAAGTAATGTCCAGTTAAAGTATAACTTCAAATAATAATTTTGAATTTACTTTACTAAAGAATAAATATTTTTCACTAAGCCACCAGTGCACTAAACATTAGTACATTCCCGCCCTCCGGTAGCGTAATTGCCGCGACTACAGAACCACACTGGGAAGTTAAGTGTCTGAATCCATGCAGTAATAAGATCACATTTTACTTCCTTAACTATTATTTCTATATCACATTGTAGCAATTACTGTTGGATGTTTTCGCAAGTGTTTCGTAAATAAAACTACACTGCCTACACGGATGAAACCCCGAAATACTGTGTGATGAGGTTCTGTGCTAGAATTCAGAGTATACGCGCATGGGAGCCGTTTCCAAGCTTTGTTTGGACACAAAGCATACGATTTTATCGCGCAAAGGCGAAATTTTTATTTTTTTTTAAATGCACATGTAAATTGTCTGATTTAGTTACTGGGCTACTCTGTAAGTGAAAGAATGTGTTCGAAATAATACGGGGAACATGTTTCGTATTCTATCGCAATTCTAGAATTGGTTTTTTTTTAATATTATACATTTTCAATGTGGAAATGTTTCCTTTAATACTTGTTAACTGGTAACAAAAATTGGAATAGAAAATTATATCACTTTATTGCATTACTATTGTTTTTGTGTTACAGTAGAGCGAAGTAATATTTTTATCGAAATAGTAACGTGTTATTATTCAGTTACACGCAGAAATAGGCGAAATATTGTGATAAACCATCCTTGCGTGCTTTCAAAACTAAATGACACCGCTAAAATGTAATATGTACAAACATGGATCTAACTTAAAGCTTCAGTAAAGTTATTATTGTATAGGGCAACAATATTGCATTCGGCTTTCAATGTTTGCCAAGGTACGAGAAACAAATAATAAATTAATTTGCAAAAAAAAAGTTTTTACCTGAACGAATTGCGCGAGTACAACGTAGGTTGTCACAGTATCGTCATAGCCCGATGTGTCCCATTTGCGTTTAATGCGGTTTGCTTGTGTGGATGTGCCACTAGGGGGCATTCATGCACTCCACTGTTCATAGCTGCAAGAGACCGAATAAAGTATTAGTATCTGTTTGAGCCAGAGAGCAAAGTTCAGAGAACATGCACCACGCTCCGAAGGTGCATTCCACAAGTTGAATGAGTTTGAGAGACATGGTGGACGTTTCGGCGCATTGTTCCACCACAATTGAACCGTTCTACCTACAATGTGAATCGGTATTGGACGAAGTGGGAACAGTATTGTAGACACGCCCGTCGAGAAGGTTTGTGTCGACCACGGCGGACAACCGGGTACAGGCTGTGAGCACTCCACGGGCGTCGCAGGGCAGCATTCACGGACGTACCACAACAGCTTGGAGTAGGTCTGTGTCTACACGTACCACACCCAGGCGGCTAGCAGAGCGGTAGCTGTGTCCCTGTCCACAGCTACCAGCATGACCTGAGCATCGCCGAGCACGTCTGAACTTCTGCCGGGGGCAGGCAGCGTGGCGGCGTGCAGATTGGCGACGAGTGGTATTCAGCGACTAACCACTATTCTGTCTGGATAAAGATGACCACCAAATTCGTATATGGAGATGTCCTGGCCAGCGCCTCTATCCACGCATTCTTGTAGATCGACAAACCGCCACAACGAGAGGTGTGATGGCGTGAAGTTATATTTCCTACGACTCCTGCACCACACCGGTGGTGATTAGTTACACTAACAGCGCTGCGATACATCCTGAAAATCCTGCGACCATGTGGGCTCTTCTTCCTGGTGAAGTTTGACAACTCCATTTTCCAGCATAATAATGCCTGGTGTTCCACAGTACGGGTATCTCGGGCATGCCTTCGTGATGTTAACGTTATTCTTTGGCCAGTAATGTCCCCAGGTCTTACCCATCGAGAAGGTTTTGGACTAGATTGGACATAATCTTCGGCCAAAGGCGATTACGGTGGATTTGGAGGGTCAATTGCTCCAGCTGTGGCAGGATCTTCCTCAGGAGAACATCCGATGTCTGTATGCCTGAATGCCCGACGGTATCGCCGCATGGCTCCGTGCCAGGGGTAGTCCAATATCTTGCAAAGGGCATCCTGCAAGTGGTACTCCTCTTAAGGACATGCTAGGCGTGGTGCAATTGTTTGTTGTTTTCTGTAGACATACTACCATGTCCTGTGCCTGTACCCACTTACCCCTACGAAAGCACCTTCAGTGTGATAAATTTTTTTTCAAACGAGTGTCTTCACAGTACATAAAATTATATTTATTTATACAATTATAATAGCACGTACAATTTATAACCCCACGTGTTAGTGAAAACGGCTCGTACCCAAGCAAAGAAATAACTGCATGACCAAGGAGGTCGGAATATATAGCATCATGGACGTATAGCCATATGACTGCAGGGTATTTGAGAGTTCGATCTCGACTGGCTGCAGTAAGGGTAGTTTCCAGTTGGGTGTTCCATCCCCGCTCCAAGCAACTTGCTGATGCAGGTATTCAGTATTTAACTCTCATGTCGCTGTGGATTATGTGTAGAATCCAAATGTCTTCGTCTGCTCAATGGAAATTGTAGGATATCCGCACACCGCCCCGACCTTTGGGGCACAGTCAACTTAACTATGAGGTTGTTTTTCAGTCAAAAAATAATATTTTTCCCGACTGATACATCTACAGCTCTCAGCAAGACTGATGAATAAATTACACGAACAAATAGTGGGTGCAGAGACAACATCGTGGATAATAAAGAGCACCTCCGAGGAAACCCGTCGGATGGCAACAACGACCGTCGAATTTCCCATGTGAGGGTATGCAGAGAGAATTGTGCTGGAGATCAACTCACGATCTCTGTCGTGGGGTCGAGCAGGCTAACTGCAAAACATTTTTAAGGCGTATTTTTACATCTTGTGCAGAAAAACTTCGTTTTCGTGTCATACTTTTAGTTTTAGAGTAATTGTTTCAATTTTCTAAATGCATAAATATTAAATTTTTCAAGTTTTTTTAAATATATTTATATCAATTATTTACTGTGTGTTGTTTGGTAGTCATAAAAAGGCATTAATATGCCGATATTTTTAAGTTTATATTATAATATTTAAGATAAAATTTTACAATGTTTTTTATGGTTTCATGTCTGTACTGTAGTGTAATGCAAATAGATAAAATTCTGTAATAGCATTTATATTTTTATTTTACTTCACAGAAAATTTATTTAGGGGAAAATAAATTAATCCGATAAATTATTTCGTACAGACCCATAAGCATTTTAATATTACTGTATCTATTGGAAAGGTAGAGCTTTGCGACCCACAGTTAAACATAAAAAAGGCTTACTTAAGATGATAACTGTGGCTTGCAGCGGGCTCCGAACCACACGATGCTGGTGTTTGCCACAGGTACTGCTTGACGCCGGGGGGAGGGGGCGAGCTGGCGGGCGGCGCGGACTCAGACCAGCCTGTTGGAGCGATGCCGAACGGGAAGGAATCTCGCCGCCCGACGATACAACAATAGCTGGCTAGGGCCGCTGGTGCCAGCTCCCCGGCCGGCACTCGCCGTTACGTGGCGGCCACGGCGACAGACACTGTGCCGGCGCCTCGCAGGCCATCTCTGCCGTCGCGAGTGGCAACACAGGCGGGCAGTAGGTTTGCCAGAGAGAGGAGGGCAAGTGCATCTGTGGGCGGGGCAGGTAGCAGGACAGCGATTGACAGATAAGGGCAGCAGGCTTTGTCGGGGGATGGCGACAGGACCATGAGAGCAGCTGCGCGGAGTGAAGGGTGACAGCGGAGGAGAAAGGCAGTAGGTAAGGTCGAGAGGAAGGCTGTGGACGAGGAGTGGAGTGTAAAGGACGGCGGTAGACTCGCGGGGCAGCTGCGCTCGGCGTAGTGACAGGTGGCCGGCTCAGCCATGGACCCAGAGGAGGAAGACCGCAAGAAGAAGGAATTGCAGAAGGAGGTTGTGTTCGAGCGGCGAGTGCTGTTTGCGTGCACGTGCATGGTGGGCCTGGGCGTCGTGCTGTGGATCGCGGCCATCAGCACCAACTACTGGTTCGTGGTGGACGGCGGTGACAAGGGCATATACGTCAACGCCACCCGCCGCTTCTTCCTCTACAGCCACTCGGGCCTGTGGAGGATCTGCCGCAAGTCTATGATCCCGGGTGTTCCGGCACCTGGTAGGCAGCCCGTCGACTCCAGCACTGTCATCATCGAAGGCAATGTCACCATCCACAGTAAGTACTGTCTGCTAGTGCTAACCACTCACTCTTCTATATCGCTATTTATATATTAACCGTTCACTTTAAAATCAAGCTATAACACTTGCCTGTTAATTTACCAGTGAATCGTCTTTTACGGTGACCAACTGGGATATAACATCATTCGTACTAACCGAAATGAATATAACTGTGACATTGTGCTAAAATGTTAATTACATCTTAAATGTCGTATTATTCAATAACATATCTTAATTTATATATATATGCTTATAAAAACTTCAAATACATAAAACATTCTTATAATACATGTATTGGAAAAGTGTATATAACATTACCAGACAAGATTACCATAGATTTCATTAAGTATAACCAGGGGCAGATAGGCCCAATTATGTTGAAATTTAAAGAATATTTATCTGCATACTGCTAGTAATGTTGCCAGTGGACAAGGGAGTGCAATTTTATCAGTTTTGCATTTTCTGTAACATAATTGGTAATATTTGGGATCACTAGAAATTTTTTGTGTTATTTATTTCGTAAATGATGAAGTAATAACTGACAACAGAAGAAAATATTTGTCTCAAGTTGCATCGTAGTCATGATTAAAGCTACTGGTCATTAGGCCAAAGATCTTAATTACTACTACAGGCCTAATTATACATAGTGGGCAAAAAGAAACCCAGCAGTGCTCTCAAAATTCTGAGTTATCCCTAAACAAACCCAACTGCTGTCACATGAACTGACTGTTACATCCACATATTTAAAATACTGTGGCTTCTTACCCCTTACAACCAAGCACGACACAATTACACATCACACCGCCCAACTAGTTTATAGCCTTTCCGCTTCAAACCCCTTTAGATGTATGCCTGCGTGTTGGTTGTGTTGCTTATGCACACCTCCTTCAATAAGCAAACAAAGATTTTGCTGTAACTTTTCACTGAGGCGTTTCCGCAACGAAATTCCATCACAAATTGATAATTTTGCCCCGATGTATCTTCCCTAAATGTTTGTACTCCCATGGAAACGTTCTATATATCTCAGATAAAAATGATGCTCAACATTACGTGGTGTTATTTAAGTCCTTTTGTCCACTGCCAACACTCCATGCCTGCACTCGTATATTTAAGTTGCTTTTAAACCTATAATCCGCAGAAAAAGAAAGGCTTGTGAGATCTCTTTTATGCCTGTGTGTGTAAGCCACTTAAAACTTTTCATCGCGTTACCCGAATTTTTATACACTCGGTACTCATACAGAACTTTGTAATGACATCCGACATTTGTATATTTCGAACAGGTCGGGTGAGTACTTTCAAAATAGCAGCAGTTTTAAAATTTAGACTATGTATTATCTCAGGGACCTTTAAAATGATTTAAACCTATTTTTGTACGTTTACAGTGTTATCACGTAAGCATTGACTTTACAAATAAATAATGTTGTTATTCCGTAATTTTGTAAGATAGCATTACATGAAAAATAAAGGTTTTACGTTATAACTTGAAAAATAGTCATCCGATTCTCGCCAAATAATGCGCATAAAATCAAACAATTTTTTAAGATTTGATCATATTTACAAATAATCGATCAGGCACTTATTTACAAAATGGTGAATATATAAATGTTATTGTTTAGTATACTAAATTTACGAAACTATGTGACAAAATTCATGTTAGCTTATTAAATTTGGTATGCTAGTAGTATATATTACAAACATAAAATATGCCTACACACAAACACTTGTGTCCACTATTTTGTAAGACAGCACCACATGAATGAAGTAAGTCTTCGTCATATCTCGGAGAAACAATTAACCGATTTCTACCTAATTTGTCAAACAAGCAGTATTGCGGCAGGTGATGCAAATTGTAATGTTTTAAGTGGACCAGATACTTATTTTCAAAATAGTGGTTTTGCAATTATTTCCCTTGGCATGCTTCTATTCTAAACCATTTAATCAATTCCAACTTAGCTATGTATGCTGGCAATATACAGATTGGTCTGTCTAACGTAGACAAACCCAACATTTCCGGAAGGGTTGCAGATCATGAAATTGCGGTTTTTACTAAATGAAATGACTTACGGGGGCAAGTAATTTGCCACAAAGTGACTATTCGTAACACGTGTATGGACAGAAGTAATTAAATTTCACATGATGTTTCCCCGGAAAACATACATTTAATTCAACGGCATCTGAAAGTACGTGCGAAGAGGACTTCGGTGATATAGCATATGCAATAGAAAGTAACACAGAAACGCCACGAAATGATGTACAAATATGACTAAGTTAGGTGGGCCAGTAGCATGCGGCAGTGGACATGTACTCACAGCTGTAAGCAAGCAACACGCACCGTGACTCATCCTGGCGGGACCGCTTCCTATTAGCAGCGCAGGGCCAGTCCCCGTAATATGTTATGACAAGTGATATTGCAGTATGTGGCTATACATACGGATAGAAGTTCGCTAATAAGGAGAAACTTGACTCTACTTATTTACCGTGAGTGTGGCAGAAATTCCAAGAAAGCCTTCCAAATGTATGGTAAACGGTATCCTAATCGGACGCCCATCTCACGGCAAACGATACGAAGAATTTGCTTACAACTGTGAGTACGGTCCACTGTCCCATGTACTGGCCCACTTAGCTTGATCATATTTGCACTTCATTTCTTGGCGTTTCTGTGTTACTTTCCATTGCATATGCTATATCACTTATTTCCTCTTTGCACATACTTTCAGATGCAATTGAAATTAGTATAGGTTTGCAGGGGAAAAATCATCAAAGGTCTAATTATTTCTGTCCAAACACGTGTTACGAATAGTCTCTTTACGGCAAATTACTTGTCCCGAATGTAATTTCAGTAAGCGAAAACAGCATTTCGTGATCCTCAACTGTTCCGGAAATCTTGGGGGTGTCCACGTTAGGCGGACCATCCTGCATATCACAACTATAAATTTTTTGTATACACAATATCATTTGTCTGTCAGTTTGTACAATAAAGTTGCATTTAAAAATAACATTTTTATCATATTTTCGGAAAACGAAAGATACCAAATTTGGCAAACGAGTGGCACTATGGCAGGGTATGTAAACTGATATATTATGTGTGTTTCAGTCAATTATTTTCAACATAGCGGTCATATAAACTTTTCTGCTTATTATGCTATATCTACGAAACTACAAAACAAACTTCAATTTTACATTTTATGCTGGCAGTTTCTTTTAGCGCCTCATTTATCCTCCGCTTAGTATATTAGCCTAACATTGGAAAATGAAGGTTTTATATAATATCTAGTGAAACAATCTAACAATAATTTATACAAAATTTGGCGGAGAAGTTGTGCTATTGTAGGCCATATTAATTGATATGTTTTAAGTGAGCCGGACACTTATTTTCAGAGTAGAGTGTGGCATATTTCCGAAGCCTTTTAACCAGTTATAAATTAACATTGTTTATTGACAGTATATATGCAAGCATCAAATCGCCTCTTAAATAATATATTTTCTCAACTTTATTAGAAGATATCACAACAAGAAAAATTAAGGTCTTTTTATGGCCTATCTTTGGAAAAAGTTTACCAAATCCATGTGACAAGGTGTATTTTGTAGTCTATCTAAATTAATATGTTTGAAGGGGTTAGTCATACGTGTTCTTAATAACAGCATTGCAAATATTTTTGCTAAGGTAGTCACATGTCTCAATTTCAACAGAATCTTATATGCTGGCAGTGTATAAGATAATTATAAAGTATGATTATATATGATGTGTATTATGTAATATATAATATAATATGAACAATATAATATGTACTATTATATAAAATGTCTTTATATAATATATTAAAAAGGTTACTGTTTGTTAGGCATTTATGCAGATGTCACATGAAATATGTGAAGGTTTTATGTTATATCTCGTGGACCAATCAATCGATTACCGCAAAATTCTGTACTGATATCATGTTATTGTAGGGAATTTAAGCAAACCTGTTGTGTGCGTGTGTCCGCGTTTGCGTGTGTGTGCGTGTGCGTGCGCGCGCGCGCGCGCGCGCGTTAGGTCTTTTAAATGTTTCTAATATAATCTATGTATATTAGTATTTTATATTTATTAAACACTTCAACAAAATTCTACCAAATGTTGCACGCAATCTGTATTAATTTGAAACATCAATTATATTCCGTACAGGCCTTTTTGTAAAATAATACCATCTGAGAAAATGTACCGTTTTGCCATGGAACCATTTAACTAATGTCCACCGAATTTCACACACGAGTAGTGATACAAAAGTAATTATAAACGTAAATGATTAAGTGGGTCCAGACAGATTTTAAAATGGTGGCCAAATAAATATTTAGGATAATTTCGTCTTATCTACCAAACAATTAAACCAAATTGAGCCAAACTTTGTATGCTGACTGTATTTATTAGAAGCATGGTACACTGAGACACTTTTTAAAGTAATTTCGTACGATAGCACTTAGAAAGTAAATAGTTGTTATGCAATACCTCGGGTACTCTTCAATCTATTCCCACCAAATTATGCACATATGTAGTGCTATAGAATGTCGTGTAAACATCCGTCTTTTAAGTGGCCATGCCTATTATTTCAAAATTGAGAGCCCTGTAAATATTTAAGGTAAATATTCATTCAAAATATTACTCATAACATACTTATTTGGTGCTCCTAATCCTACCTCTGTAATGCAGTTTATTGCGAGCTAGTTTAAGATAAGAGGTTTTATATGTCCGAGTCACGTGTGAGGTACGTATTTATAATTCTCTTACTACTGCTGCATATGTTTCTTGTTCGATCTATAATTACATTGTTGTCAATGAGATGTGAAGGCCTACTTACCATCTATGCTTTCAAAAACTTAATAAAAATAATTTGCATCCATGTAGAGAAAAGCAGGCTCATTAGTTCTATCAGTGACGTCTTGATAAAATTAATTGTGTCTTCATAACAACTAAGAAGGTATTGCAGCTGATATTATAAATCAGGCTCGATTGTTTGAAGCTGTAAACTGATTCTTTATCGGAATGTCAATGACAATAACAAATACGTGTTCTCCCAAATAACTGGGTGGGTCGAGGGAGTCGGGCATTTGTGTGGCTGAAACAAGTCGTTTGTTTTCTGTCTGAATTGATTGTCTGTGTCCAGGGTTTACACTTTCTGATAGAAAGATGTTTCTGCAAAAGTAGCGTCAATAATTTTCGAACACAATACATTTCCTGTAAGTGCACAGGAAAGAAAGCGAAGCGTTCCCTTGCAAATAAAATAAATTAAATATCAAGCACTAGAATAGACTATGGTAATTAACACATTTGTTTTACAATTGTAACAAAAATAACCAAGTTCACATTTAATAACATATTGTTTGACAATTCCATCAACGTTTCAGTATTCCTTCCAATGTTGTGCACAAGCAGCGGGTTAACCATGAACTTAGATATTGAGGTGAAGTAATCTCTGACGTCAGTAAACTTCCCGGAGTTTACACGGGCTGCCATCTCCTGCCACAGTTTACCCAATCACACTTTGGCTGTTAATAGAAACACTAACGACGCACCCGCGGATTTCCAATTTTCCCTGCCTCATTTCTCTTAAGCGCTATAGGCGTGAAGTATTTTCTGTAGAGTTGCTCAAACCGGTAACGTTTTGATAACTACGTTGTTATTTATATTGTAATGTTGAAGCTTAAGTACATTTTGTTCAAAAGGAATTAGTAGCTGTTAAAGTATCAGTCATGTTTTTTTATGTATTTAATATTTTAATATATTTTTCTTGCAATGTGTATTTTTCCGTATTGAAGCCCGATATGTTTTTCGTCCTTTCCTTTGTGAGAGGGGCCGCAGTGGC
>NQII01002517.1:38487-50571 GCA_002778355.1 Clitarchus hookeri | reverse complement strand
AGGTAGATAGGTCTTGTCGACAACGAGGTTGTCAGGGACGGAGCAAGCTGCTCAGAGAAGCAGAAACAAGGAAGGCAATCGGCAATGGCCTGTGGTGTGGAACCATCCCACAGTTCACCTGGAGTAATCTCGGGAAAACATAACGCTTCTTAGTGATTCCTCCGTCGAAATTCTCGGTAGTCGGAGTAAATATGCGGTGTTTGTGGGGAGGTGAAGTTACCGTGGTTGTGTATTAGTCGGACAACTCTCCTTCCTCTAAGGCGAAAGGGTCTGTTCCTTTTGAAGTCGCACGATATTTCACGTTTGGAATACGTGACAGATGATTTTGGCCTTTTTGTGGCAGATTGATTAAGCTTCATTATTGTCCCTTTATTTTATTGTCATGTGTATTCTAACCCCTTAAATAGCCGCTACTTTTACCTGTCGCAACTATCTCTGTTTATTTTGCATTGTATATTTACGTAATAATAATTTTTTTTTTTTTGTCACAGCTATATTTTATTTATGCCTGATCTAATTTGTATTATTAATTTAAAGTTGTTTTAACCTCTCAGTGTGTATTTAAATTTAATTAGGTTTGTCAGTGTTTCTGAATATCTATCACAAAGGTATTTGTATGTGGGCCGTTTACCGTAGGCGAATTTGATGTGTGATTGCTATGGTAACGCACGACGTAATGTGTGTGAGATTATATAGCCGTCTCGTAATTGGCGTGATGTTTGAAGGTGTCGTTGAAGTACGCAGTTGAAACGTTTCTAGCCATCTTAATTGCCGGTGGAGACCTAGTAGGTCATCGGACTGGTAGGAAATGCCTAATTGTCTTATTAAATAGCCCGAGTTACGTACCGTCACGCAGACTGGCCGACGGGGCGAAGACGCGCGGCTCACAGGAGCAAGACCTTAGTCTGCACGCGCTACCTACGCGGTGTACAAATAACATCCAAGGTAGAGCCACCTCGATACTACGTGTTGTACGGTGTAGACAGTAATAACGTACCCTTAATTCCCTACAGCCCTGTGAGGGAAGATTAATGCCAGTGACCAGTGGAGCCAGCTTAGAATACACTACAATATATTGCTGCTATAAAATTTTTCCAGCTAAGCATTTTGGATTGCGACGCAAATACATCAAGTAAATGATTAATAATTTTTTCTAATTAATTTTTTTTAAGTTTACACCATTTTGGATCTTCAGTATAGTCAAGTTGCTCTGCCCATTTGCTTACGAAGAACTGACGAAATCTAATTTTTACTCCCAACTAAGTTGGTTTGAGAAAGACTTTAAATTAATTTTCATTTGCATTTTTGCCAGAATTAAAAAAATTCAAAAGACATAATTATTTAAGAACGTTTAATAATACATACGTGTGGTTCATTTCATATAAGAAGGCCACATTCTGACCGTCAGTGAGTGGCAACGTAATGTATTCAAAACAAGCAATGCTCCATTTACAAAATCCTGTATCAGCTGATGCACGAACGAACATAAATTAATATTACGTTGGCTGTTCTGAGAGCAGTGCCGATACACATCAGACAAGCAGAAAATACGCGCATAAGAAAGAGATCGTAGATTAGTTAATACATTTTATTTTACGTGGTCATAAAACAGCAGTTTTTAGTTTTAGAAATGAAACTTCGTGATAAAATAGTAATGTATAGGTGTTCAAAATGAGATGCACAATAAAACGATCCGTATCCAAATGTAAGGAAAAAATTGAAACCTTTTTCAAGTTTCCAGACTCTCCAACCATGTGCTGCCATCTTGTGAGGGATAGGCACGCCATATGTTACAACACGCCCTTACACGCTATCTGTTATCCATATTCCGAACAACACCCAGAAACATATTATATTTTTGTTGTTTAGAATAACGTATTTACGCGCATATACAAATGGTTTTATTTCCCCGCGAGATCTGTATAATTTTTAAAGTAACATCTATTTCATGTACAATGATTTGGAGTAAAAGTAATTTATATTCGGCCGGTAATCGTTAGTCTACGTAAATTATACGCCATATTGTTCTCTCGAAACCCATATCCTTGTCTGCGTAGAAAGTGAGACACGCATGAATAGTTTTTAAGCAATTCTAACGTTATTCCATGTCACATATTACCAACTCGAATATATTAGCTATAACGTCCAAAGTGTGATAATAGATACAACAGACAGTCTCGCATATGTTAACTCAAATTCACTATCTCGGACAAATTAAAAAAGAGTTAGCAAATATTTTATTATTTGCAACGTTTTATATTTTTACTTTTATAATATACTTATTTTTTTAGACAGATGTCAGTCTTAAAATATCTAAAAATTTGTTTAGCATTACAGTACAATGAGAAGTGGATTAGCTGATAGCATGTTGATAAAAAATACAGCCCCCACTTGACGGACCAGCTGACGGCGGAAGGATACGTAGTCAGATGTTAAATAGTGGCGCTACTTTCTCCGATCAGTCAAAAAGTATCCTTCTTATATGGTACAGAATATACAAGAAGGCTTCACTCAGTCACGGCCACACAAAGCAGAACTAATTTTTAAACTAGTAATGAATTTTCACATACTATTTGCACAGATAGTAATTTCTTTCATGATTTTCAGATCAAAAATCTTTCTTCTAAATTAAATCCCAACTATTTCTCCCAAGTCTTTGTGTGTACTTATTGATCAGTAGCTAGTGGTATTTTAGAATTGTATTTCTTCCTAGTGTCTCCTGTATGTTGATTTTAGTCTACGGAGACAGGCTGTTACAAGTGTTCCTGAAGGTAACAATCTGTGGTAAGATCAATTTGGTTTGCGTTACCCTCCTACGAAGTCATTACTGTCCTGTGGAAAGTTTCATACCCCAGGTCCACTGTCACTGTGAGTGGTGACTAATTAAAATATCTAAGATTTGAATAACCCCTTTTCTCTCCATAAATGGGCGTACATATTACAGTATTCATTCGCTTTTACTAGCGATAATATTTATACAAATTGTCCTATCACTCACGGCATTTATTATATTTTGGTGTTTAACTGAGGAATTAATTTTTATAGTTTCAAGTCCCAAACACATGTCTATACACAATGATTCTCCATTGAGTATTTATTTGAGTATTTCGTCAAAGGGAAATTTTTCTTAATTGAATAGTAAGTAATGTACGAAATCTTCTTAAAGCACCTGCCTAGAGAATAAACTTATTGTTATGCGTTTGTATGTGGTTACGCACTTGCGTAAGCGAGAGGATACAGAGAAAAAGAAGTGTGTCTCTGGGACAAGTTACTGGAAGCATGGAGTCTAATATCATGCTAAAAAATATTTCTCGCACATGTGGAGAAATTCTTGGACATTTGCGTATAGCAAGCAGAATCTTGTAGTAATTCACGTGTCTAATTTTCAGTATGAAAAATAACCGTGCTAATACAGTGACAACATGAATGTTAATATTGCATATCTCTGTCACGGCTGTATTTCCACTTCGTAGCTATTTACAATTTGCTGTACTGCCCCATTTGTTTTGCATGGTGTGTGTTTGAAACATGTTTCTCAGGCGCTACTGTAGGGCCGCTAGGCTCGGGTTTTTGCAGTAGGAAGTTGACACCGTTGGTTGTGCTGACATCTTCACGGAAGTTCACTGTCGTCTTAGGGTTCAGTGCTCTACTTCCGCAAAATGGGCGGTTTTCGCCGGCGATCGGAGGCCGCTGTTGCTTAACGGGTGGACGAGTGAGTGAGTGAAAAGATTCGGGTGGCTCTTAACATAGAGCTCTTCAGAGCCGATAAGGGTGAAGTGAGGTAAGTATGAAGCAATGCCGGAATAAAGGGGTGGGGGAAACGGGATATCCCCGAGAAAATCCACTGATCATCGGCATCGTCCGGCACGATTCCCACTTGCGGAAATCCGGCCGGGTTGACGAGAGGCCTGGCAAGCTTCTGGCTCAAGGTCAGAGGTCTTTTTGGGTCAGTAGTCATGGGCGCACGCAATGTCAGATGATCTTTTTGTTGAATAAGTGGTCGTACTGCGGTGGACCACGAGGAGGTGTATGGAGAGAGTCCTTGTCCGCGCTCGGAACAGAGTGGTCGGTTTTGCCTGAAGTGCGTGTTTTTGCCTAGGTGGGCCTCGGCGCTGCTTAGGGCTGTTTATCTAAGATGAGTCGTTGTTTATCGTGAAAACATGCGTGCGAGACGCGTGTAGTGAGCTGAGGGTATGGATCCGGCCCTCTCCTAGAGCTGCAAGTGGCAGTTAACGAGCAAGACCTTATGTTTCTGCCACAGTTCGTCGGCTCCCCGAGGTGTGCTCATGTTAGACATCCGGTCAGGTCTGAGCTCCGCGCAGATCAGAGGCTCACAGAGGCTGGAGGACGGAAACGGACGTCGAAAGCTTAAGTATCCCGTCACGTTGGATTAACACAAGTTAGGGTATGTTACTTTAGGTTAATAGAATTTCCCCTTCTGTATTGATTGTTTGCAAAACGCACGGATTTCCCCATACACGCCCTGAGGTGCTATTTGTTTGTCATTGTAAACACAATTTGTCTTAATTTGTGGAACCGTTAGTCACTCAAAATTTTATAATTAGGCTGTTACTGTTTTTGTAAGAGCCACGTGCCTGTAGTTTATTTTCGCCTTTCCAAGGTAAAAAAGGCAGCAGAATGAAAATGTAACTGACGAATGAACTCTTGAGTTAACGGATAAACAGTAACCCACTTAAACGTCCTGTATAGGGCGGGACTGGTTAATTGGAATTCCTAAATAAAGGGAGAGTATTCCCCCCGCATGCGTTTTAATCATTATTTTGACTTAAAAGCGAGTTACGTAAATGTTGTTTGTTACCTATTTTAGCTCCTGTTTGTAGAGCACGTTGATTCGTTGTGTAGGCGGTGTGATACTGTTAGTTTTAGGTGTAGCAGGCTGCTGCTATGCGACAGTAAACTAAAATATTTAATTGTGTTTCCGTTTCTATGAGTGTATTTGTGTGTATGTGTGTAGGAATACACATGTTATTCTTATCAACAATATTGTTTTAATGTGTGTTAAAACACAGTGAAACAGTGCGATTTTAAAATCTTTATTTGTGGCAAGGGGCGGTTGTTGATTTGTTTCTCGGCGAGTTTGCTTCTATTACAAGAGAAATAAACTCCGAGTTTCTCTTGTTGGTAATGTGGCAGAAATTACCGCTGGTTTTTGGATTTTCTTGGGCTGCTCCATCTCTGTCGCTGCTCCACCTCCGCATTGCTTCACACACACTGGCGCTTAAGACGTTGTTTCTAAGACGCCGCCCAAGCTTCCTAAGAAATTCTTATGTATCCAGTTACCAGACTACTTGTTAGTCATTTCGCCTTTGAGGCGCCGGATACTCTAAACGAAGACNTTCTCTTGTTGGTAATGTGGCAGAAATTACCGCTGGTTTTTGGATTTTCTTGGGCTGCTCCATCTCTGTCGCTGCTCCACCTCCGCATTGCTTCACACACACTGGCGCTTAAGACGTTGTTTCTAAGACGCCGCCCAAGCTTCCTAAGAAATTCTTATGTATCCAGTTACCAGACTACTTGTTAGTCATTTCGCCTTTGAGGCGCCGGATACTCTAAACGAAGACACTCAAACATTTTTCGGGGCCAAACAAAATGCAAGACATTTGAAGGCTCTTATTTGGTGAAAACTTAATCGTGAATGTGGGTTAGGTGATGTGGAGATGGGGAGTGACAGAATGCAACAGTAAGGTAACGGAATCGCCCTTAGAAAACCCACTAGCTACGAGCGACGTCCGTTACGTAACGAAATTAGAAAAATCTGCCAGGGACAGAAACCTGATTGCAGAGGTTTGAAGTGGCCGTGCTATTTGCGGGGTGACTGAGACTCTCAAATCAAATAAGGGGAAATTTGTCGCGAACTCTAAATAATAAAAGGCAAACATTTCTTATCAGTAATATTATTTCCGGCAATGCGTGCGAGATATAACTAATACTTATAATGGCTGTTTTTTTTTCTCTCATGTCAAAATGAGAGTATTTCGGTGGCAAGAGCAGGGCTTTGTGAAACTTGAAGAAGTGAGACATACTTGTCTGTGGGACCACACGCCGTTGGCTTTGGAGAGCTCTGAATAGCGAAGAGCGTGCACATTGTTTGAAGGCGAGGGGAGGAAGAGGTAGGGGGGCAGTTATTTAGCCTTTTCCAAGGCTGTTGCTACTCCCGCTCGTGGTATTCTTAGTCAGCTGTAGCGCACTGCTGTCGCATTGGCTAACGAGTCTTGGGCCCACCACTTCCGCTCTGTTCAAGCCGTTATACAATCCGTTCTCTAGTGACTAACCACTGTTTAAAAGCAATTTGAAACCATTGACCGTAATTGCTCGTATACTAAATGCGAACATCGACGGGCACGTTGCCAGTGAATTATCAATCGTAGTTCCAAGCTACAAAATGTGTAATTAAAAAATACATAATTTTAAAGGAAATGGCAATTAAATCTGGTATGTTTTGTGTCGTAAACATTAGGCAGGGATTGGTTTATAAGTAACTACTCTCTAACATTATTTGCATAGTGTCACTCCAGCGAAGCGCGATATTAACTAATTTTATCTATCGCTACATTAATATTGTTAGATTCGCTAAAGCAAAAAGGGAATGTGTGCGTGTGTTGGTGGGTATTGGTGATTGTTGGTGTGTGTTTCTGCAAGCGGTGCTAAAATTCTAAGTATCATGGTTTATGTGGTTATTTGAAAACTGCGAAGCGACGAACGCAGCCGTGAAGGAAACTACAGCACCCCAAGAAAACTTATTTGCCAGGGCAACGCCCGCCACGTTTAACCAAAATTCGCGTATGATCCCACAATGACTCGAGCCCTGTTCGCCGTGGTTTCAATATATGCTTGCTCTCAAACCAAATAATACCAAAGTCTAATGTTACGTAACAGAGATTTCAGAAGTATTCGCTTAAAATATAATTATTTAAAGCCTCGGTACCATTGCATAATGCATAAAACTTTCGACTCTTAATATGGAATTGGTATTTTAAAGAATCTTACTACTTATTAATTTTTAGTGGGAAAGATAATTATATGTTACATTACCCAGCAATTTGAAAAAAATAAATGAAAAGTTTAATACAGTGCAGTACCTTATTCGAAATATCATCGTGTCCTAATCTTGTTAGTTTCTGTCTCTGGGGCAGTACAACTCCTCTTCATAAACAAACTTGCTCCACGCCCAAAGGCTACGAGCAAGATGGTATGACTCATGCTCATGGCGGGTTAGCGGGTATTTAAAGCGCTACGGATTTACTTGTTCATAACTTTTATTAAACATACTTTGTAATCTTAACTCTTTGCAAGTACAGTGCAAATACAGTAATGATATAAAATAGTCATCAGAACATAATTTGCCTCCTTGCCATTAATTTCAGAGCTGAAAGCTATGTGTTTAAAAATAATCAATACAATTGTATGAAACACAATAACTACTGTCACAATGTTTCGAAATAAAACAAAATACTTTTTGTAATAAATGCAAGCTACCAAAATTTAAATCATGTACCCTCTTACCTATATTTAATGTCCTAATATTGTACAGCTTGAAATTATTACAAAAAATTTCATATTTAATGGCATGATTTTAATATCATACATAGTTATTAATAACAATCGTTGAAATTTATTTATAAGGCAAAAAATGAGTAGGTTTAAATTGTATGCAAACAATCATGTCCTGTTCGCACTTACGTGCACCTGCGAATGCATTTTCAGGGTAATAATGTTTTTTTTCAAATGAGTGTAATAAAAATCAATTCTTCGTTCGTAAACTGAGGAGCGGAAAAACGTGTAGTTGGTATGAACAATGCTCCTTATAATTCAGTTCAAGTTGATAACCGTCCTTCAAAGTATGCAGTGAAAAGAGAAATGATACAATGGTTAACAGTAACAGTCTTACTTTTTCTGAGGACGTGCGAAAACCAAATTTTTTATAATGTTATAGTTTAGAACAGGAAGCCTGATTTCCCATTGACCAACTTTTAAAGTGGTTGTGTTACGTGCTGAAAAATGGCCTCTTCGTGATATTTTATGGAAATTGCATCCAGTGATAAAAATTACACTCGTAACAGGCTGTAAAAATACTGATCAATTCGCTTAAGCAACCGAGTTCCAAGACAATTATTTTCATAACTCGTGACATAACCGCAACTAGTTGTCTATTGCAGTATTGGGTTGTGAGGTATTTGTGCGATTATACGTAAGTAATTTCAGTAGTAATTTTGACAAGTTTTTTAATATTTTGAGAATTTCATTGCAACGAACAGCTGAGTGAAAAAAGATTTTGTAATATTGTACTGAAAATTATTACGAACACGCTTCACTTCAAAGCACTTAAAGTAGAAAACCATTTTCCTTATTTCTACTCGTAAATGTTATTAAAATAATGTTTAGATCATTCAATTGTAGTTTACAACACGTTGTAGTCTATGAGAGAGGGTTTAATACTCCGTATTTTCTAAAAGCGCACCCTTTCACGATGCGTATAACAGGGAAACATTCTAACAATTCCTCCAGGTGTGGGCAATAGAGGGTGTATATTTCGTGTAGAAAGGTAAGTGGTTTAGTAGGAGAGGGTGTATGTTAAATGGTTTAAGAATAACAAAGAATCCATCTAATTGGAAAAAAGCGAGCGTTATAAAGGGGAGGGAAAAGTAATAATAAATAACTTATATTAATTGCGTATATTAAGGGAAGGCACATGCAACATTTAAAATAAATTAAAAGGGTGTAATAGTTAAGGATATGTGTGTAATGTGGGGAAGGTGATAATGGTTGAAGGATAAAACAAATATTCATATAGAGTATTAAAATGATATATAACCAGAGATAAAGGTCTTCATTTGTGAACAATCTCAAACCAAGATAAATACAAAGTATTAAAGTAATTGAGCATGGGGACGGAGAGATCAGGGTGGCAGAAGATGGCATCATAAAACTGAACTAATAGGATGTGTCTGTCTTATAGAAAGTGTGCCAGATGACATCCGTATCTTCAGTGGGAAGGGAATCACTGTGTTATAAATTCTTCAGACGTCACTTCGTGTGCAGATTGTTAGTTGTCGCTATCAGTCAGACTGGCACTGCAATTAGTGTTTACTGTTCTGATTTGGTACAACGTACACATTAAATCTGAGCTTTTAAGGGTATTATGCGACTTGCAAGAAGTTAACTGATAAATAATTATTTCACTGCAACTCGATACAAGAAAATTTATTTTATAATTACGTTTATCTAATTAAAAATGTATTACTTACTAAACATTAGGAATAAAATATAATAATAAAGTGTAGGAAATATAAATAAGTATACATTAGTAAATGTTCTTTAAATTTTGTTGCATTTAATGTTTTAAAAATAAAAAAATAGTATACCAAAAATGATTTTATTTTGACAAAGAATTTTATGAATTAAATTTAAGCTGTGGTTAGAAAAATGTTTTTATTGTTATTTGTAAAAGTTTACTTTTCATTTCTATTAAACAATTATTATTTTACTTGTGAAATAAACTAGTAGAAATACATATAAGAAAACCTCGTACGGATACACACATTAGCCCAAAAGCTGGTACGTGGAAGGAGGAGGTGGTATATGGATATGATCATAGCATCAGTTCCGTGGGATATGCAGAACATTAAAGGCAGCGCAAAGAGCAGACGCCTTAATAAAGAGTGTAACCACCAAGAACGTCCACTTGTGCGGAATGTAAGCTGTCGTACAGATGCTGAGTGTCTCTCTGGGGTGCGATCTCTCACACGCTGTACTGCCTGGTGTAGCTGGGCGATGGACGTGGCCGGGGCTGGGCTGGATTCCAGGCGCCGCACGCAAGGTCGGATTGCTAATTTACGAGGACAAAAATTATATTTAGGTTTTATATCACTATTTGACTTGGCGAAGTTTAAACTTGAACTTTTTGATGTGAATATGAACAAAAAAAAACCTTTAAAGGTTTTTTAGGGGGTTTCACTACCCCTAAAAAAAAACAACAAATTATTTTTTGTTTTTTTATTTACATGAATACAAAGGAGTATCTTAATTTAAATCATATGCTCTAAATATCATCCTCGTGTTAATCAGATTCATCCTCATCTTTGTTCACATGATCCTCAACTCCGCTGAGAAATGTAGGCTCCCGCAACATCCCAACTACGACATCATTGAAAACCTCTTTTGTTTTCTTGGGTTTTTTCCTTTTGCTTGTAATTATAGGACCTGAATATATAAACATCCAATGGAACATGTCTGTATTTGTATTTATTCGAGACGTCTTTCTTGAGTGAGACTGTTTCAACTTTTTATAGTCTTAGTGTCTGGCTTCTATTACGTCTTTCGATAGTTGTCCCGCGGGTAACGCAAGGGATTTTATTATATCATTTCCGTGGATAAAAATCTTATGTACACCTGCACTCATTCTGTACCAACCATAAAGACTGACCGCCATGTCAGCTGTGGCGTTGCAATATGCGCCAATTTTTTTCTTCATTTATATAATGGCCACATGAAATTGCACATGAAATATTTGAAAATCGTCCAATCAACGTTTGCAAGATTCCTGTTATTAGGGATACTTGCTCAGGGTTTTTGAAAAACTTTCTAGCAGTGTTTCCATCATTACTATTACCTCCTCCTTGTTTTGGTTGGTAGACAACAAACCCTATTTCTTTGAACAAATAGTTGCAGATAGTTTTCTTCCTTTCTTTAGCCAATTCTTGAGCTTCTTTCCCTCTGGCTTGCCATTGCCTTAGTTTTAATCTATAATATATATGTAGTAAATGTTCGTAGTATCTCAGATGAGCATGCAAGATAGAAAGACCAAATCGTTATGTATTTGTGTCAACTGCTTTCCTTTTAACATCTTTAAAATCATTCATTAAGACGGGTGTGGCTTTGCAAACATAACAAGCTTGTGTGCTTTTTGTTTCAGTTAAAAAATTTATCGTTTTGCCATCTAGCAGTGTGCAAATCAGAATGTGCTTGAAATGGATTGTTCTGTCTTCCAAAATAATGGATGAAGGTGTCAATTGCTTTATTTGCTTCTCAATCTTATTATTCTTCTCTTTAGTGTTCTCGCCAATCTATTTTTTTAATTTAAATAAAATTGGACGACAATATCTTGTCGAAGACGGAGTGTGATTTTTCCAGTAGATTTTCTTGTTTCCTTCTTTCCCTTCTGAGACCTCCAGAGGCGCCATGGCACATAATATTATGTTAGAATCAGCGTAAATTTAATTATTGGTAAAGTTTAGCGTGTATATGCTGTACCCTCCACTTCCATCTAGGCCCCACTTATAATAGACATCTAGCGTGCCGTTGTTTTCGTGCATATTGTTTAAAATAACGTCTGATTGTACTTCTGCTAGTCTCTTTATAGTGTGGTCTACTAGATCTTGTAAAGGCACCACAGCTTCATTTTCTGTTATTTCCATATTTAGCGGATAACATTTATTTTTTGCATCTGCCACCACATGGTAGGAAGGGTATATATCAGCCGCTCTTTTTTTTTTGCCCCTAGCCGCATTGTCACATAGTCTTCCTTCGTTAAGCTTAGATCCACTATGAGACCTAAAGCTTCTTCAGCACTGTAAGGCACAACACTTTTAAAAGATGCATGAGCCTGTTTCATACTTTTTAACCTTTTCGGGGTAGAATTTATGGCAAGTTTCATAACTTGAGCTGCCGTCCTCTTGCCAGATTTCACCAAGCCTCATTCGCCGCAGAACAAAGCTTTTCGGGGGTAAGACGCGAGACACAAATGTTAAGCATTCTTCTCTTACTTCGGTCGCAGCTAACTTTAATTCTTTTTTCGGTCTTCCTCGCCTTTTTTCCGAAAAGTAGGTTGTGGTAAGGTTGTTGCATGCTTTGAATGCATCTCCGAGAGCTTAAACTCTTTATTGAGCCAATTTGCGTGCATGTCCTTGAAGCGGTTGTGCATATATTTACTTTCTCGCCATTTTGTCACAAACACTTTCACGGCATCTTTTAAATGTTTTACGAATGTCTGAGATGGGTAAATTACGCTTATTTGGTCCACTATGTACTGTACTAATCATTCATTACATTTTAATGACGAAAATT
>NQII01002517.1:0-27591 GCA_002778355.1 Clitarchus hookeri | reverse complement strand
ATTCAAAACCCATATTTTCCTTCCGAAATTCCTGAGTGTCTGCTACAAACAAAGTTACAAGGGCATGTGCAAGAAATAGTAAAAAAGCTACAATTATTTATACACTTATCTTGTTTGTAAGACAAATAGCCTGCAACTTCCGCACACACGATGTAAAAGCTCTAAATCAAAAGTTGCAAAATTATTTTTATTTCTTACATTTGTGTAAGTTTTAGATTTACAACATTAGACCACTGATCAGAGGAAACAATTAATAATTAAAACCACTTAGAGAATGACAGCTGATCATGAAAGGTATTTAACCTCACTTGCAAAGTAATATTTCATGCTCAAGATGACTGTAACTTTAGATGTCTTTCTGGTTTTGTGAGGGCAATTATGACGTGTTTAATTGTTTGTCTGGAATTCAAATACAAGCCTAGTTCCGGATGAACCTTTTCCCGCAATAAAATCTGCATGAAATACTACAGTAGAGGAGACGAGTGAAAGTATTTCTGCTCAACTAACGGTGACGATATACCAGACGCCTGTTTTGCGTTGACTCAGAGCTCATTGTGTGTTCACGTGCCATGTGGCGGGTCATCATCAGGTCTCTACTATCGCCTGATCGCTCGAGCAGATCAACTCGTGGTCAAGTAGGTTGAAGCGTTTCTTTAGGGCCACTAGGTTTGTCGAGTGAATCCAGGTTTATATATAAGTACAGTATGTGTGCTGAAGTAACACAATAATTTTAGTTTAAATCATTCAGATATAGTATACATGGGGAATCGCCTAAAATTTCCACCGCAAATATATCTGAAATGTAAGGTGCTATAGATGTGCTCCTTTCAAAGAAATTAAGTTTCGACAATGTCTCACAATGGTAGCCCAGAAACATGTCAATTATTATAATGTACATTTCTTGAAAAAAGTAGCTTTTTTAATGGAAAAATGCCTATTCACATCAAAAAATAAAACTATAGAAAATTATAGTGACAACGGTATATTTTGAAGAATTTAGTGCAAGAAGTTTACATGCTATCGTGATATGGCTATTTTGAATGCATACATTTGTCTGCCCCATATAACTGCGTATGTTTGCTTTTCTGCTGTAGTGTGTGTGGTTTTCTCTGGAATGTGCAAGAAAATACGTGATACATGTTGTACATTTATGTGATTTTCCTGTACCTTGAATCAGCATAAAGTAAATAAACAAATTCTAAGAATTCTAAAGAAGAAAAAGAAAACGGCCCTTCGCAGGTTGTGTTCAAAATGAAGACCACCAGCTACATTACAAGCTTCTAATCTAAAATGTAAATATTGCTGCACAAGTTGGAGCATTTCAGCAGAAATTTCATCACACGAAGCTATAATACGTCGTTTCGTAACTTCTTGTGTAGTCGAGATGTTCTTATATATAGACAGTATAGTTTAGCGCCCCCGACAGAAAAAAAAATATTAACGGGCAAGGTCTGGTGAATATGTAGGCCAATGTACAAGTCTCCTTCGTCCAAACCAATGATTTTGAAACAGTCGGTGAAGACAAGCTGTAGTAAGTATTGCGCTATGCGCTGGGCTGTCATTATGGCGATACTACAGGATCCTCCTAGTCTCCAGTAAAAGGCTTTCTAACATCTGTGGAAGGAGGTAGTCGGTTGACATGCTTTATGTAATGCAGTATGCTTCCTATGAAAAAAGGGCCTATGAGGTGACTGTTAACTATTCCACTCCACACATTTATACTCCATGAACGCTGACGTTCCACTTGACGAATCAAATTGGGATTGCTTACTGACAAATAGCGCATGTTTCTGGTTGACTTGGCCATGATTTGTAATTGTTGCTTCATCACTAAACAACATANTTTACTGACAAATAGCGCATGTTTCTGGTTGACTTGGCCATGATTTGTAATTGTTGCTTCATCACTAAACAACATACATGACAAATCTGGTGTATCATGTCTTAATAAACATGTACAAAAGTTAACACGATTCTCAAAATCGTTTCCATGTAACTCTTGTTGGATAGAGACATGATACCGATGGAACTTACGACGGCGCAGAATGCATAGTACACTTGCCACTCACTCTTGCGATTGCATAGGAGCTAGCTTGCGGNATGGAACTTACGACGGCGCAGAATGCATAGTACACTTGCCACTCACTCTTGCGATTGCATAGGAGCTAGCTTGCGGTTTTACAGCAAGAGCAGCCAAAATACTTCCACCCTCTTATCTGGCCACTTGTTGGTTTCTGTTACGTTTTCGAGGTGTTACACTTCCAGTTTCCTGTAATTTATTAGATGTTCTCAAATATTTGTCGAGATGTTTGACGTCTATTGGAATATCGTTCAGCGCTCACATTACAAGAAATAACAGCATTCTTCCTACATTCGCCATACACCATGAGCATGTCGACTTTTCAGCATTAGTAAAAACCATCTTCCAGCACATCCTACGAACATCGTAGCCTAGTTATTAAACAGTTAAATAGATCAGACAACTGTAGGTATTTCAAATTGCAATATTGCGACAACACGTAACAAATCTTTCACTAGAATCCTGCAGAACACACCATGGACAGTCTAATTTCCCCCATTTTTATTTTATTGATGTGAACACGCATTATTCCATTCTAAACAGGAAGTTACTGATATAACTAATTAGCCAACTTTCCTCTAAATGCGTGCAAATTATATTTAATTAGTATTTAATTAAGTTTCTAAATTCATAGATGGTAGGTAGGCGTTGATGTATAGTTGACAGTAATATCTTTAGAGATAGAACCATAAACTAGTGCAACAATACCGACACAATTACAAATACACACATGCTCTACCCGGGATATGAAATCAGAAAACCTCGTAGAATTAATCTAGCGTGCAATCAACTAAAATAAGGGGGTTATATTCGGAGCATCAACTTCGGATGTAATCAGTCTAACGTTTCAAATTATATGGTTACTAACATAAAATATTAACGTTGCCATATTTTTTAACATAGGTGTCAGAGCCACTAAAAGCACGTAAGTTTACATAACGTACCGTAGAAATACTTGAGTGAAAAATTTGGTGGAAATAGGTTGATTTGTCCCCGAGATATAGCATAAAAACCTTGTTTTCTTAATTTGAGCTATCTTGCAAATTAGTGTAAAAAAAGAGGTTCTGTATACATTGTTTCTAATAGATATTGTCAGAAAAAATTATTGTTAATTTAAGTCAAGTTTTTAAATAGATATGCCAAATTTATCCAAAATTTTTATATGGCAGCCTTTTTAAATATCAATATTTGACACCATTTAAATCAGGACATTACATAGCGTTCTGTAGGACAAACGGTGTAAAAACATTTTGGTGGAAATAAGTTAAATGGTTCCGGAAATATGGCAAAACTAGATGTGCTCACGGCTCCGCTCGCGTGGACTACAGAATTATTGTTTTTTTTTATAGAGTTAAAATTTACTTGGTGTTAATCTTTTATACTCTATACATATTACAAAAACTCAACGTCTCGGTGAATTAAATGGTAAAAACACTTATTAGTATTTCTCTGTTATTGATAGATAGATGCTACCGCGGAGTTTTTTTAGGTATTTTTATTCTACAAAAATTTTAACTACATGATATTGTTCCATCTTTAACGGTTTAGACAGCGTATTGCAGGAGAGCGTGCACAAACGTTTTCTGACTTGATTCACTATTATCGTTTGTAAATTTTTTACATGTTTTCTCGGGATAAAAAGTAGCCTATGTCACTTCCCGGCCTTCCAACTATCTCTGTACAAAAAATCACGTCGATCCGTTTCTCCGTTGCGGCGTGAAAGAAGGACACACACAAAAACAAGCAAACATACACACAATCGCATTTATAATATTATTTAAGATGTTCAATTCACTCACCTGGCACTATTTTCAAAAAATATAGAGAAAAGGGTATTTCCGTAGTCATAATTGATACTTCTAATATATGCTGTTTTTGTACAAATTTGGTTGAAATTTGTTGATTTATTTCATGGATATAACATAATAATCTACATTATTTCTATAAACCACATTATAAAATGCCTGACGCACATATAACATGTTTTGTTTACATACCCTACTGTATAACTATTTTCATGAATTGGTGGTAGGAATTGGTTCTCAAGAAATTGCCTTAATCTTTCTTTTCTTCATGTGACAATCTTCATAAATTGAAGACAAAAAGAGTATGCATGAGCACATCGACNTTAATCTTTCTTTTCTTCATGTGACAATCTTCATAAATTGAAGACAAAAAGAGTATGCATGAGCACATCGACGATTACCATATATACTGTCAATCTAGAAAGTTAGGTTTAAATCGAATGCAAAGTTTCGTATACATACACATATATAACACAAAACACAAATGTTTTTATAGCTGCCATTCTGAAAATAAGGATCTTGCACACTTAAAACATATAAATTAATACGGCCTACCACAGTAAAATATCTTCGCCAAGTGTGAAAGAAAACGGTTGATTGTTTCCCGGAATACGGCACAAAAAATTAATTTTTTCATGTAGGGTATCTTAGATATTGGCGGAGAAATGAAGCTCAATATAAACAATTTTTTTGTATATAATAGGCACTATCAGCATACAAGGTTAAGTTGAAATTTGTTTCCTATTTTCGTGTATATTGCATACTGAGCTAAAATGTTTATTTCACCGCCATTGTAAATATATATCTCTGGACCGCTTACAGCATATCAGTTCATATGCTCTGCTGTAGTGCTACTTGTTTGCTAAATCTGGTAGTAATCTGTTGGTTTTATACCGAGATATGACACTTTTAATTCGTCATTAGATACTATTTTACTAAAAGGTCGGCACGAGCTATTGTGTGGACTTATCTTATGTTTATAATATATAGTCACCTTGCAAAGTAAGTTTATATTTAATTACGTGGTTTCAATGACATAGCATAAAAAAAACTAAAATAACTATATCAGCACAATTTTCAAAATAAGTGCCTTACTTATTCAAAACCTCCAATTTTTTTCATCATCTGCCACAGTACTCCTTGTGTGCCGAATTTGGTAGGCATCGGTCAATTGTCTCCAGAGATACGACATTAAAACTTTATTAGTTTTTATAGCGCTGTCTTACAATATGGCTAGCAAAATTTGTTATTTCTTGGCGTGTTAATGCTTGGAAAAGATACAGTCAGCTTAAAAATTAGGTCGAAATTGCCCCATGGCAAGGCAGTTATACCATTTAAAACCTAAAATGTATCTATGCCTGCCATTTTGAAAATAGGTGCCTCATAAAGTTAAATTACAGATGGTTACATCGCCTACTATAGCATTGCTTATGTGCCAAATTTGGCGAGCATTTATTGATATCTAATACAAAATATTTACTTTTCTTGTGCTATCATCCAAAATGGCAATAAACATTTCACATTATAAAACTAAAAGAGTAAGTTTCATTTGTTTAAGTACCATTTTAAATTTCTCTGAAAAATTTTGTTTAAAACTTGTTCCCAATGTGGGGTTTTTGTTTTTGAATTCTAACCGAAATTAGTTGATCTCGTAGTTTTGGCTGGGAGATATAAAAATTTACTTTGATTCACGTTTTTATCTAATATATATATATATATAATTTTTACGGAAATGAACCTTCCATATATAATTTCAACAAATTCAACATTTACCAAAATAATTTTAAAATTTCAACACCAAATATTTGATTGTAACTGAGCGCATAGTGAATTAATATAAAAGTAACACAATTAGAATGCCTGAGTTTAATTTAATAAAATCTAAAGTTTTTGTCCATAAATTTATTGCCATGAGAATATTTTAATAATTTCATAAAAACTATGTATATATAGTGTTTTGGAAAATTGTTATAGTTGTTGCAGTATAGTAATAATAATTAGTGGGAACCGAATATGTTCACACATGTTATGTTATTTCATCATTTTTTGTTTATTNGCAGTATAGTAATAATAATTAGTGGGAACCGAATATGTTCACACATGTTATGTTATTTCATCATTTTTTGTTTATTTATTTTGGAGCTTTTACTTAGTATAATTTTTGATCATTACTTAATATTTCTTTCGGATACTATATAAATTTACTAAAGGAAACAAATTTAAATGCTAAATATAAAATAAAAGGTAACACACATATAAATATTGTAATAATGAGAGCACATGAATCTGCTGCTTGAGCACATGTACTTAGATTGTGCAGACGTAGAAAAGTATGGTATCGATTATGGCTGAGAATTTGGCGAGACTCTTGACTTGAAGTAGGGTGAATTACTTACAATGTTAGATTTTACTTGCCGGCAGAATCGGTAGCATGTGTGTGCCAGCTGAGGGAGTTGTAAATTTTTATTTTTCACACTTGAACATCCGTGAAATTGATGTCAGCAAAAACATAATGAAGGCGTCAGATAAAAAAATATGTGGGTTTTACAAATTTTTGGGTAAATTGCCCCAGACCGAGAAAAAAACTGGAATCGGTACAGTGATTACGTACATTCAATAATTGGGAATCATCGTCGTGTAAACTGGTCAGGAATATTTCGTAATCGTTTAGCGGGGCGAATGTATATTGTTGAGAGGGGATATGTGTGATGTACAGTTCAGTTCGTTCAGTTGCAATGCCAGGTCCATCACCAAAGATATCGGAAAGTCCAAAACTTTGCACTTACTGAGGAGCTTGCCATGAAGGACACTGCCCAAGACGAGGAGGGTGGAGGCTGTGTGGCGCTGCTCGATGTTCAGGTCCACGACTCTGGCGACTGGGTAGGTGCTGGAGTGTTTACAGCGAAGTGAATTATGGAACCTGGAGCTTATTTCAATGACGGACTCCTCCATTTTGAACATATGTGAAAGAGCAGTATGTTGGGTGGCTGCCCAGGATTGGGCACGACACGCGTGGGAAGAGACGTCGCACCTTACGGTTATGAAGGGACGAGAATAATAAATCTCAATAGCAACATGAGGAATAAAGATGATGCCGTTGCGAGGCAAAGCACGGAGAAGTTGGGGATGTAGGCCATCAAGGTCTGGTGTAAAAGAGCAGCAGAACTTCTGAAAAGGCACACGTCACCTCTGAGGTTGTGCAGAGTAGCGCCGCGGCTTCATGCCATGGATATTTCTCACGAATCATGAACAACAATAGTACCGTGCTGCTCACGAGTTGCTAGCACTACAAACATGTTTATTTAAAACCTACTCACTATTTCCTGGGGTGAAAATATCTTCATGTATTCGTATATTATGCATAAAAATAAATTAGATTTCTCTATTATCTGCATTCCATATCTGATTATGCATAATGTTAATTGTGTTTATATATTTAATAGGCCCAAGAAAATTGTAGTCTAGTAAAAATTTCCAACAGTATCTACGCAAAACAGTTAGTTAAAAAAATGGTACCAAATCTAAACGCACACGCAAACACACACACACACACACACACAGACGGGCACATGCACACAGACGCACACGCACACAGGCACAGACGGCACATGCACGCACACGCACACACGCACACACGCACACACGCACACACACGCACACGCANCGGGCACATGCACACACGCACACGCACAGACGGGCACACACACTCAGACACAGACGTGCACACAGACGCACACGCACACAGGCACAGACGGGCACATGCACGCACACGCACACACGCACATACATGCACACTTACACACACCGACATACAATAAAGACGGTATAATTTTTAATGTTTCTTTCCAAGTAAGATGAAATGTTATTTAATACTGTGAGACTGAATCCATTAAAACTTTTTATGTAAAGTCATGAAGAATTATTGTAGCTGTTTTTCTTTGATCCTATCTCAATTTAAAAAAAAATCTTTTTTAAGGCTGATATGTTTAAAAACTTTACTAATTTTTCCTGCTTTCGTTTTGTTTGCAGAGAACTGCAAGTATCACGAAATGTGGCCTACAGACCAGAAACTGAAGATGGATCCGTCCTTGGACAAAACAATCCTCAGTAAGTACAGCCCGATAAGTGGCATCAGTAGGCAACACAGTGACTTTTTGTTTGGAATTATATTTATGTGAAAACGTTTATTTGTGAAAACGACAATAGCTGTAGTACACTGGTGTGGAAAATTTAAATTAGTAATACTACCAAGCTTTTTATGGTGCGCTCGACAGATGATACGAACGAAACCCAGTGCTATATACAAAATCCCAGGAGGAATGGTCATTGTTCCGGGAGATGAACGGAGAATTCATTTTAAGCAAAATGTTTCTATATATGTGCCCTATCCCAAATGTTCTCCAATGTATAGCGACTTTTATGTATTACAACGAGTGGTGTGAACTGATTATTTCTTGTAGATATTTAATAAATAATAAAATAATGATGAAGTTCACGATATTAAAATTTCAGAGAGTCGTTTAGAATTCACATAAAGGTCGTATCCAGAGCGATGGAAAAAAGAAATAAATCAAAAACCCTGCAATGCCAATGTAAAATTTCCTTAACTGAGACAAAGGTATCGTGTGATGATAAAATACCTTGAAGAAATAGCTCAAAGCAGGAATAAACCCTATAGGCGAGTGTTTGCTTATTCGACCTCGCCGCATCCACTTTCCAGCGTGCTATTGTTGGACGGCGTAGCACTCCACTCGCCAACACTTGGCATTTAGTTGACAGCCAACATCAACAACTTGACATCTCTTAGACTGCCATGTGTAAATATACCGAAACATTATCGGTCCTCTTGTGAAATGACACACAACTTCACAAGGTTAAAAAGAGCTACTCGGTTGCCAATCCTGGCCAGATATGTTGTTTGCGTCTCAATTACATAGATCTTCATTGCATATCGCGTTGGCTTATAACTGGAAAATTATTACTATAGATATAGGCAGTATTTGCCGGTTGCAAGCAAAGAACCATGTATTATGTGTACGATTCACTATTCATATTATACTTGTTAACTAAGGCCAATACAAACCAGCCTCCTTCTGATGATTTGAAAAAATCTCAAAACCAAGCATTTAGATTTTACAAAGATCTAAAAGACTTTCATATTCGATTAGAGAGTATTTTTATTGTGCATTTAATTCAGGAATAAAATCATAAGATATCACATTCCCTTTGTGTTTCTCATGCTTTCTTTAAATCTAAATGTTTCCCGCAATAGTCTATTATCACGCGCTGACTGACTTCCTCATCTAACTGTTTATTCAGATGTAACATACAGACACTTCACGTTATTAAGTAGCTGCGTGGTGTAGTGGTTAGACTACTTGCCTCCCACCTAGGCCAACAGGGCTCGATTCCCGGCGGGTTGCTTCCAAATTTTCGCATGTGGGGAATCTTGCCGGAAGATGCCACTGGTCGGCGATTTTTTCTCGGAGATCTGCCGTTTCCCTCGGCACTGCTCCATACCTCGCTTCACCCTCTCAAGACCTCGATGTTAAGAGCCACCCTTGTTAAGGTACCTCCACAGCCGCACACAAACTGACCAGTTGTATTGTGAACTCGTACTCAAGTAAAAGTATTCACGTCTAAATAACTTACATGCCCTCGCCTTTGGCATCGCTGTTATCAGATATCTGCTATAGTGTACTTGATAACCTCTAAAATATATCCTAATATTTTAGTCACTCGTGAATACACACATACTTGCTTGGACAAACAAGTGGCAGCATTGAAACAAAAATAATACATCTTTGGTTACTTATAACAAAATTATGGTGGGTATATCGAACTTCTGTAATATCGGTTATTCCATCGCTATATTATAATACACAATATTGAAAGCCGGCGTTCGTTTATATTGAATGATCTTTGCACAACATTTCACCACCTGAGAATGTCACAAGCACAATAGACCTAATGATTAAACAGCCTTACGTCAGCCACGTGACAATGGAATTGTTGCAGACGTAAATACCGTATCACGTATGTGTGAACACTGGGTAGCGTATCCGTCTTCCGTTTTGAAATATGTAGTTTCAATCCCGGCCGTACCGAGACAAAGGTTTTGTTCATTGAAGTATTATTTTTGAGGTAACCCAATTAATTATACAGGATTTTTAAAGATATAGGTGAAAATGTAAGGGGTGAGTAGAAGACAGTGAAACAAGGAATGAAAACATGATAAACGTTTGTTCAGACACCAACAGTTTATTGCAAGCGGTGAGATATTGACGTCAGTACAGATTCTCTGTGGTAACATACATTACATATGTACTTGCGGAAAAAGTAATTAAAATCTCTTTTCCGCATAATCATCGTGTATGCTAAGTCAGGCACCAGCAGGTCTCCTCATCGATGCTCGTACACTTTAGAGTATCCCTGGCACGTCTCTGATGTGTTGAAAGCCGTTGGCAGTGTCTTCACGGAGTTCGTTAACACTATTAGGCAAACGTGGCTGTATTACACTGAGCCATACTGGTGCAAGCCTCAAGCAGAGCCTCTCTTCACAATTAATATAAAACGTAAGTTAGGTTTGAAACTTTGGCCAGCACGGCTTCAATGAAGGAAGTGTTTCACTAATGTGTTAACAAAAATATTAAAAGAATACGAGCTTACAGAAATACTACATTCAATACGACGTAGGGATACAATCATGGTGGTTTATTTTAAACGTGCGTTGGAGCTTCACATGCAATTAGGACTATTATTTAGCTAGAAGAAAACCCAACACTCTTTTTGACGGAACGTCACAACATCAGCGATTTCAAATATTCCCAAACAAAAAAAAATACCGAGGGTTAATTTCGGTGGTGGTGAGCCGAGGCCGATACACCTGTTGTAGAAGCTTCTTGCTAAGAACTCTCAACGGGCAACACGAACCATCATGTACTTATGATCGTAAACAAGCATGTATCATTTAAAAAAATGGTAGCAACTTCGTCGTCGAGCGTAGTGGAAAGCAGATCTCTAAGTCTACATTAATCTACCGCGATCGCGTACGCTGTTACAATTTGAAGATGGAATCATTGGTTGAAGACATACCATCTGTAACACTGACTGCATCGTCAACAGCAAGGAAGGATGGAGATTCGCTCCTTACAACACGACAACATGAAAGTAGACACTGCATGTTTGCCCACAGTGATAGTCTGAATATACAGAGCAAGAAATGATAATACAATGTTTGTTGTTCATCGGGAAGTGAGTGGAAGTTTTGGAGCAAGACAGTTACTTGCATCCGACCAGACATTTATAAACATATAGCTGTAGGTGCATTTCTTAAACAATAGGAATTAAAAAAATTTAACTTTTTTTATATTAATTTTTTTATATTCTTTGCCAAATAACAAAAACATTTATAATATGTCATTTATAAAGTATCTAGCTCTGGGTTCATCAATAATCGAATTTATCTCTTCTCTGACAGAAAGATGTCCACTTCTCTGCAATGGAACCGATACCCATAGGTTATAAACCAAGCCATTGGGGTCTTCAGAAAATAAGTAGCTATAATTCACGTCACTCTTCGCAGATGGTACACTTAACATCTCTCTTCTGTGATGAGTAGCTTGTAAGATACCCCTGGACCAGAGTACAAGGTTCGGACCCATGTCCCAACTTCTTGCAACCTCTATCTTTAACAACATTTTTCTCTTCAGTTTTGCAGATGTCGACGCTTCATCACCAGTAGTAGAATATGCATATTTCACATAGCCAGCAGACTTGGATGTCACATTTTCGTTCTCGATGTCCTGGATAGTTGTCATCTTCGCTATTCAATATACCTGTTAGCGGTGCACGTTTGTTATTCGCAACTTCTGACGATCTGTATGGCTCGCACTTTCCATAATGCATGTCAGCATCACCCGTAATCCCTTCTTCGCACACTGTTTTGGAACACGATGCAGGCACTGGTAATGTTATGGGTGCTCCAACCATCATTAGTTTACAAGAGGAATCAGCAAAAAGGCTAGCCATAACCTTGTTTTAAGACAATAAATTCAATGCATTCTGTCCCATGTCAAGCAAAGGTGCGTTACCTTTACATGTGCCAGTGTATATCTTTAGATTATCACTTCTACCAAATGCGACACGTCACATATTGCATGTTTATATTCTGTAGGTAGGTTTCTTTGAACATTCACTCTGTTCATGACGATGAGCATTGAACCTTTCACAGAATGCCTTGTCACAGTAACTGCATTGTTTTCCAAGTAAATTTTGAACACTCAGTGAAATGTTAAATGTAGTCGTACAGAACTTACTCTATTGCACACCCTCAGTGGTTTTCACCATCTTTAAGCAAATATGAACTGAAAACACCTGCACGACTACGCAGTGCTGACTCCTCACTTTTGACTCCTCACTTTTGACTCCTCACTTTTGACTCCTCACTGCTACCTTCCCGCACTACCGGTGCCATACATGACAGTTTAACAACTCTTTGATTTTCTGTGGTTGCTGTCATGTATTCCTCCTTCCTGCCCGTCGAATACGAAACTAATTTGTAATTCGCTCTGTAATGGGGTAGAGGGAAATCAGTATGCACCCATTTGCTAAGTGGCCTAAATGAATTTGTTCTCAACTGTAGCAGATCCATCGTATATGATGCCCAACCGGAACACTTTACCATGTATTCTTCTTTCTCGTGGCAAATATTCTGTATACTAGTTTCATCACGGTCTTCGATTTCATACGTGTTATACAGAGGCACAGTCGAAATCTTTCAGGCTTTCTCATTATATTCATTTTCATGTTGTTCTGGTTTCGTGTGTTTATATTCCAACCATGTTATATATTTTACAGTACCTTTTTTCATTTAATATGTAAGTTGATCTATAATATTGTCCTTCATATGTTTAGGACATGTACAAATATCTTGCGCGAGTCATGACGAAATAGATGCAACCATACGTCTTTATTAGACTGCGGAAAGCAGATTATTTCGGTATGAATTTATTCGCATTTGTTAGCTTGCAAAACATACAGGTGTAGGAGCTATAGATGTACACTTTGTTGCATGGTTGTCATGCGACTCCGAACATATCTTTGCCTCATTGAGATGCATTTTACGTCGCGCCTTGTCTGGAACGTTTTTTGCTTCATAAAATGAGAACTCAAGACCATACTTAAAACAGTTACGAGTTATGTAAGCTCATCTCGGCTTCAAACCTTATCCAGTTTTCTTGTGATGACGGGCACTGAAACCTTTAACAAATGTCTTGCCGCAGTAGCAACATGAATATCTTGATCGCAGTGGAGAATTGTTTGCAATGTTCATGCCCAGGTCTGATATTGCCGATGGTGACAGTGCACCAGTATCCAATGCAGCAGGTGCCTCACCTTCACATGTTTTGGATGCAGACAATACACTTCAATGTTTATCTGGCACGGGAGAGAGTCCATCACGCATTGCGATATGTTTTTTTTAAGTTATCACGTCTTGCTAAGACAGAAATGCACTGTTCACCTATTAAGGTAGATTGCTTCATGTTCACAGAACAACCTGTTTCATGTCGATGAGCATTGTAGATTTTAGAAAATGACTACTTTCAGAATCAGCACAAATGGCTTTCTGGAGGATTTTCCCTCTTCGCTAGAGATGATGTTCACTCCTCGAAATTCTAATAACAACAAAGACGATTCCACCATTTTCACATGCTATATATATGCACATATCTTTATATTTCGTCAGTTGGATTTAAGCTTATTTAATGCGTTCTGTCTGAAAACATACATTTTTAAAAACATTGTATCTAGTTTAATACTCTACCATGCATCTGCATGTGTGTTTTTTCAATTCACAAACACATATAGAGTTGAACCACTGTATTACAGCGCCTGATTTTACACTTTCATTAATTTTTGAAACATTTTTTTCCACATTCCCTTGAAAATTTAATAATAGACCTTTCACTGTGGCTTCAAATCGATACAAACGCTTTAACAATAAACCCAACCTCTCTCCACAACACAGTGTTTTACATCTCTCACGCTGCCATGCGTCACTACTTTAACTAAAGATCTTACCGCAATAGCAATATTGTTTCCTCCACATTGATGAAGGATCGTGTGCACTGTTCGCATTAAGGTCGGAAGTTGGTGATGTAGGTGTACAAATACTCGATACAGCTGCCACCTGATCGTCACAAATGTGTGGCGAAGTACATACACTTTTATGCTTAGCAGGTAGAGGAACAAGGTCTTTACACTTATGTAGTTATAACTGTCTGTACTAGTGAAAAAACCTTGACACTTATTACATCGATAGCCTGTGCGACACGGATTTAGCTTTCATTTATGCTTTATATGTCTCCTCGCATTGCAGGCATATGCAAATATCATGTTACAGTAGTTGCATGCATGTCTAGGAGATGTGACTGATCCAGCCATTGTTTTCACCATTGGGTACGATGCCTTTTATGATGTTGACCGTTCAAGTTTTTCTTTCGCATGCTTTAATCTCAGCAAATACTGATTGAAACATACAGAAAGGAGAGCTTTGCATGTTGCAGGATGTCTTTTGAAGCTACCACTTGCTCGGAAATATGATTTACACTTTTCAGAAGATAATATAACACTCTTCATATTATGTGGACAACCAGTCCCGTGTCGACGAGAATTGCAGCTTTTAGAAAAGGTCTTCTTGCAGTAGCGACACAAATAACTCGNAGACAACCAGTCCCGTGTCGACGAGAATTGCAGCTTTTAGAAAAGGTCTTCTTGCAGTAGCGACACAAATAACTCGCACGATATTTTCCATCGACGAAGAAGAGCAAGTTCTTTTTAGCCACTGTTCACTCTTCTAATTCTGAACAGCAACTGAGTCGGTCAGCCTGTACTAAGACCATCATATGTATTGTCAGTTTAACTGTACTTTGATATTCATATCTATCGTCCTCACATTCCATACACCGAACTGGAGACTCTTAAGTGAGGACATCGGTAAAAGCCACCGCTGCCACTGCCAGGATGGCTACACTGGCTCCTACTGCAAGGAGGAGATCAACAAGTGCGAGAGTACATCCTAAAAGTATTTGTAAGGGTGGAGGAAAAACATGCAAACACTCTGAGAAAACCCATTTGCCTCGCTCACAAGATCAGAAACCATGACAAGTAACCTTGACCTCGGAAGGCATTATGCAACCTTAACCTTACCTTGTATGGCATCATACAACCTTGACCTTTACATTTAATCACCATTTCGAACAAAATATATTGCTTAAAACAAAATGAATCGCAGTTTTTTAGAACATTTTAAAATCGCAGAAAAAAACATAAGACCTTTACTTTGTCTTCAACGAAGTTGAATATGGGCCACCAAGGTCTTATAATTTTTATGCGATTTTAAAAATTTCTAAAAAAATTTTATTAGTTTGGTTTTAATTAGTAGATTTTGTTCGAGATGGTGTTCAAAGTTCAATATCAAGGTCACATGATGTAATCCATGCTAAACTAAGGTCAAAAAGTCGCATGATGTCAGCCAAGGTCACGGTCGAAGTCTCGGTTGCTTGTTTTCATGGTCCCTGCTGCTGTGACAGAGGCAAAAGTATTTTCTCAGTGTTCCCATTATAGTTTTATAAACAAAATATAGGTTTTTTTTTTACATTTTATCCCTAGCATATATGTCGTCCGGAATAATGACCAAAGGTCAAGATCGTAATACATCATGGTTCCTGCCATTACGAGCGGTAGCTCATAGGTTTTCTCAGAGCGTTCGCGTAATTTTTCTTCATCCTTAAAAATACTGAGAGGGTACTCTCTCGCACTTGTTAATCTCCTCCTGGCAGTAGTAGCCAGTGTAGCTTTCCTTGCAGTGGCAGCGAAGGCTGTTGCCGATGTCCTCACATAAGAGCCTCCAGTTCGGTGTATGGGATGTGAGGACGATAGATATGAATATCACGGTATAGTAAAACTGACAATATGTATGATTATCTTAGTATAGTATGGCCAATTCAGTTGCTATTCAGACTTCGAAGAGTGAACATTGGTTACTGACAACGTGCTCTTCTTCGACGATGTGATATACTCGGGAAAGTTATTTGTATCGCTACTGCAAGAAGACCTTTTTTAAAAACTGCGATGCCCGTCGACACGAGACTGGTTGTCCACAAAAAGTGAAGCATATTTTATTGTCATGTGAAAAGTGTAAATCAAATTTTCTAGGGAAATGAAGCATAAAAAGACATATTGCAAACTGCAAAGCTCTCCTTCCTGCACGTGTTAATCAGTATTTGCTGATCATTAAAGTCATAGTATCCAATGGTGAAAACAATCAGATCTCCTAGACATTCATTAAACTACTGCAACGTGATATTTGCATTTACCTGCAATGTGAAGAGACACACAAAACATAAATGAAGTTTGAATCCGTGTTGCACAGGCTATACATATAGTAAGTGTCAAGGTTTGTTCACTCGTATAGACAGTTTAAAAATACATATGAAGAAGTGCAAAGACCATGTTCCTCTACTTGCTAAGCAGCAAAGAATATTGATATTGTTACACAATTGTGATGACGATCAGGTGCCAGCTGTACTGAGTATTTGTACACCTACATCTCCATCTTCCGACCTTAATGCGAACAATATACACAATCATTCACCAATTTGGCGGAAGCAATGTTGCTATTGCGGTAAGATCATTAGTAAAAGTTAGCAACGCACTGCGACATGAGAGATGTAAAACACTGTGTCGTGGAGAGCATTTGAGTTTATTGTTAAAGTGTTTGTTATGATTTAAAGCTACAGTGAAAGGCTTATGTAAATATGGCAATCGTATGGCAAGCTTTCATTGGCTGTAATTACAAATTGACACGTGTGTTGTGAATGGTAAGTAGAGAAGTCGTGGTCTCGTGTGCGGGATCGGCGGTTAGTTCGTAATTCCCAATGTTTGAATAGCAAACCCGCCCTAAGGCGTGCTGCGAGCACGTGGTCTCGTGTGCGGGATCGGCGGTTAGTTCGTAATTCCCAATGTTTGAATAGCAAACCCGCCCTAAGGCGTGCTGCGAGCACGTGGTCTCGTGTGCGGGATCGGCGGTTAGTTCGTAATTCCCAATGTTTGAATAGCAAACCCGCCCTAAGGCGTGCTGCGAGCACGTGGTCTCGTGTGCGGGATCGGCGGTTAGTTCGTAATTCCCAATGTTTGAATAGCAAACCCGCCCTAAGGCGTGCTGCGAGCACGTGGTCTCGTGTGCGGGATCGGCGGTTAGTTCGTAATTCCCAATGTTTGAATAGCAAACCCGCCCTAAGGCGTGCTGCGAGCACGTGTTCTCGTGTGCGGGATCGGCGGTTAGTTCGTAATTCCCAATGTTTGAATAGCAAACCCGCCCTAAGGCGTGCTGCGAGCACGTGTTCTCGTGTGCGGGATCGGCGGTTAGTTCGTAATTCCCAATGTTTGAATAGCAAACCCGCCCTAAGGCGTGCTGCGAGCACGTGGTCTCGTGAGCCGGGCTAGCGTCCTCTCTGCAGGCCATCAGTCAGCGTCGAGCTACGTCGAGTCGCTTCTTCGCTCCGCCGTCGTGGAGGTCAAGGCCGCTGGGTCGAGAGCTGGGGTATTTGCAGAACCCGTCAGCAGCCCAGACTGCATGCCGCCTGTCCTGTGGCTGGCTCGCCGTCCTCTTTCTAGAGTCGTCGCACTTTTCTCTATCAAACCTCGAGAAATACATTCCATATAGGACGAGTTTGGTGGTTTCCTGAATATACCTTTCCAACTTTGTGTTAACGTATTATTATTATATTCTTAATTAAACATAATTTTATTTCCATTTCATCGATAAATTGTAACGTCTCATTTATAATTTATATGAATAAAAACAGAAAATATGTAAATGCTTAGTAATTAATACAAGACATTGTGCAACTGAGTACGCACGAATGTGATGCGTTGCCGCCCTGTTGTAATTTTCTTGACTTAAAAAAACTTTGTTTTTATGAGGTGCAGGAATATCCTGGTAGTAGAACTTTACTATCGAGGGTTTTCAAAAATTTGGAAGTAACCGTGAATGTAGTATACACACACATGCGTGACCAGGGCCTGGTCTAGGCACGACAACGACATCAGTTGGAAAGTGTTCATGCACTTATGTTTTTCCATGTGCAAGTGGAGAGGTTTGGGCGGCACTTGACATCGAGGTCATGACAGCCGATAAGGGTGAATTGAGTTAAATACGGAGCAGCGCCGGAATGTAATGGCGGGTGAAACAGGAGGTAAACGAGAAAACCCACAGACCAACCGCATCGTCCGATACGATTCCCATGTGCGAAAAGCCAGGAGCTACCCCACCGGGAATTGAACCCGGTTCGCCTTTGCGGGAGACGAGCGCTCTAGCTGCTGCACCACCGCGGCTTATTTTTTTAATTTCGCTTACAACCTCCATACATGTGATAAACATAGGAAAGGTTGTCAATATTTAACTTTTTTTTTCCCTTGGATTAATTGTACTAGAAGATGATGGGCTCTACTATATATGAAAGAAACATCGCAGATACATTTCTGCTGACCGTGGCGATTTGAGTTTAGGGGTTATCACCTGAACACTGATTAACTTTGGCAACGCCCGCGATAACACGACCTTCCTTGATATCAAATATTTCTCTCCTTGACCCAGCGCTTCTCTACAAAGCCTCCGTCTCAAGACATTGCACTAAGTTGGCGGTGAGTTACGGATAATACTTATGTAACCTATTAGTATTAACCCTTTCAAGCCCACTTTTTTGATGATTCCTGCTGTATTTAATATTACGCAACGCGTTTATNACCTATTAGTATTAACCCTTTCAAGCCCACTTTTTTGATGATTCCTGCTGTATTTAATATTACGCAACGCGTTTATTTATAAGGACCACTTAGCTGTAGATTTTATGTTCAGCTATAGTATTATTAACCAAACAAATCCTATGGAAGGCTGGTAATATAAGAAAATATAATCTCTTTGGCAACGACATCGCAAGAGAACTTTCTGCACAAACAATGTGTGGTGGTATTACTGCTCCAAAGCATGCCTTTGCCTTTGTTAGTTGCAGGAGGCCAGCTGGTCTTCAAAACTGTTTTGTTGTCCTTTAAAGGTAAGTCTGTTTTATTGTAACACTAATTTTAGTGTCGGTAGGTAAATTAAGTTTAAAAATGAGTAAAAAAAAAAAATTACATTCAGCATTAGCTCAACAAAATTCTAGAATACGTCGATGAAACAATGGTTTCCACTCTCTGTTTTCATACAGTGGATTTGATGTTATATTTTCTTAGTTGTGTGCTGCGCTCTATGTAAGAAGTCTCAGTCAAAAGTTTAATATGAACAGACTCCATTAGGGTAAGATGGTCAACAGGTTTTTGCTACTGGTAATATGAGCAAACCNCAAAAGTTTAATATGAACAGACTCCATTAGGGTAAGATGGTCAACAGGTTTTTGCTACTGGTAATATGAGCAAACCTTAATATCATGTAATCTTAAATTACATTTGTAGGGTAGCATTTTCAAATATTACTGCCATCGTATATAACTCACAATTTTTTAAAATTTACTTTAAATTAACATAGTCCGTAAAACATAACAGGGAATACAAAGGCCTAAACTTATTCAGATAATACAGAACAATTTTTGGCCGGACATAAATGCTGCTAAGAAAATAAGAATAGTTCATCTCCGCTTAAAAACTAAACTGGTTGTTCCTGTGACAATTAGGGCATTCACGTAACGTACATCTGTCAGGTAAAATACAAACAGATAGAACAAATTGCGTGAAACAGACCACACTACTTCCAAGCAAAAACCAAAAGAGAAGTTAAAATCTATGAGGGTGTCACTATAATTGAAATACTGGACGGTTTTCACTAACAGAAGATGTGGAGGTTGTGTAGCTTGGTGACGTATGGGTTTGCGTTCCAATCTGTGGTTCTGGGTTCGAATTTATGTGAGGGACAAAAAGGTTTCAATTTTGTTAGTATTGGTCTTTGTTTCATTTGCTAATCTCATTAAAAGAACATAAATATATTCGAAGAAAAATACTTCCGAAGAAGAATGGAACAAAAAATTAAACAGATTAGCTAATTGATTAAAATGGAAGTTGCGTTACTTCACGTGAAGCTACACAATTAATCCTGCAAGTTTATGCAATGGAAATGTGTTGCAGCTTGTAGCAGAGCGAGGTAGCGCAGTGGTGACGCGTTCTCGCATTTGGGAGGATCCGGTTTCGAATCCTTGTCTGGCCAATTAGTCAGTTTTCTAGGGTTTCTCGAAGTAACTCCAGGCACTCGCTGGGACTGCTCCTAAANTCCTTGTCTGGCCAATTAGTCAGTTTTCTAGGGTTTCTCGAAGTAACTCCAGGCACTCGCTGGGACTGCTCCTAAATACAGGACCTGGCTGATTCCTTCCCATTTCCCTAGTGTTCCTCCGCCAAGTCGTAGTTGCTGTTCGGAGCCACTTAAAACACCCAATTAAAAAATAAGTCTAGGTTCATAAACGAAGAGATACGTATATTTTTTACCTAAAGTTTTGTTGATTTTACGAAAATATTTTTAACAGTGTAGATAAATGTTGTGTAAGTGTGTGTGTTTGATTTAAACAAAAACAAATAATGGCAATGCGATTGTAAAAGGGTTGTGGCGGTGGATTAGCACGTAACGTAACTAACAGAAACATTTATTCCACAGAATCCCAAGCCTCTTTCCTTTTAGTTTTGAGATGGATCGTAACCCCAAAGGAAATACGTAGTGCTACTCGCCAGAAGTGGTCAGCACAATAAATGTAAATAGCTGTTAATGCCGTGAGGAGTAGGGGTATTTCTGAGAATCTTGCTGCTGTTGTTTACGTGGTTCCACGCCAAACAATACGCAGGTACTNATGAGGAGTAGGGGTATTTCTGAGAATCTTGCTGCTGTTGTTTACGTGGTTCCACGCCAAACAATACGCAGGTACTTGAATTCCGTTACTTTTGAAACTTTGGAAATTGTAACAAGAAAACTTGGTCGCAAACCTGAATAAGGGGAGCGAACTGAAGGAGTCCTTACTGAGCACATACATTATAATTCAAAACATCGGTTTTCTCATAATAGACTGCAGCTACGGGCAAAAGCGTTTCATTGTATAAAAAATTGAAAATACAACATAGTTCTTATAAGGAAGCAGGTCCGGCAGGTTTCTACTTGTTGTGGAGCTTCTTCAAGTGTCATCCTGATATCTTAATACGTAAAGAAGAAAATCTTTCAATTAATCGTGCTTCATCCATGACAAAATCTGAATTTGGACCTTTCTTTGACCTACTTGAGCAACAGATGTGTGTGTGTTAAACCTGACTAATAAAGCTGACAGAATATTCAATATTGATGAGGTTGGGTTTCATCTTAACACTGGACCTACTACTGTTGTCGCACCGAAAGGACGTAGGGTCGTTGACGTGGTTTCTCCGAAAGAGAAGGGTGAAACTACTACTTAGGTAGCCTTCTTCAATGCAGCAGGTAAGTAACTACTTTCCCTCCTGCATCATAATGAAAGCCGAACATAGAGAAGTTAGTCTGAAGGAAACGTTTCNCAGGTAAGTAACTACTTTCCCTCCTGCATCATAATGAAAGCCGAACATAGAGAAGTTAGTCTGAAGGAAACGTTTCCAGCTGGGAGCTACGTCTTTCTCAATCCACAATCAGCATACATTAATGCAAAATTGTTTTTTGTAATCATTAAGAAGTTCCTTGATTATTTACACATCAGCAAGGAATCACCAGCCATTTTGATTTTGGATAGGCATGGTTCACATTGTTCAAACCAGAACTTCTCGACTTTGCTGTCGGATATTGGTTTTGTATGTTGTGTTTACCACCACACACCATTAACTGACTTCAACCTGCAAATAAAGGACTGTTTGCACAATTGAAACGATCTTATTACGTTGCTTGCAGTCGTTTNTTAACTGACTTCAACCTGCAAATAAAGGACTGTTTGCACAATTGAAACGATCTTATTACGTTGCTTGCAGTCGTTTCGTGAGGTAACACAGTGCAACTTATACCAAGGTGTAATTTGGAGACCGGTTAAAGGAAGCTTGGGAGAGAGCTGCAACAGTCGGTCTGCCAACCAAAGAGTTTTATTCCACATGTATGTGACCTATCAACCGCAATTCTATTCCTCTTCGTGGTTTCATTTCAGAAGTGATTCCAGGCACAGCTCAATACTCCAAGCATTTTTCAGAATCTACAACCAACTTTTAGCGCGGTGATTACTGTATATTTCAACTCTAATTACATCCTGCTTAATGTATGCGTGTTGCTATAGTCAGTTAACTCAAATTCATCATTAACACCCATTCAGTCTATCTGTTGCCATTCGCACTGCACTGGTTCTTCCTCCTACTGGATACTTCTGGCACTAGTCGTTGCTCTTCTTGTTCGTCGTCTGTCACCTAATTTCGCACAATTGCCCAGATTTCCAACTCTCATAAACTCGTGTATCGGAGGACTGATCGCTGTTATAGTTGGTGGCCTTGAAGTGGAAGGTTCGCCGCACCCCGAGTTATGCTGAGAGAAATTAAAGGAGTAAACCACTAGATATTCATCAGATAAATGCATAAATTAAATCTGCTGAACGCCAGGAGCGCACGTTACAAAATGTTTACTACAGCATAGGTGGAAAGATTCTTGGCTGCACACTTTGTAACCAATTACCCTGATAGAATTATCGCTCTGTTGTCATTAAATATTTCTTAGACACTCGCTATCCGTTATGATATCAATTCTCAACCCTCTTACGCCCACGCGAACAAAATAGCGAGCACGTAACACTGTCCCCTCTTCAAGTCTGTTCGTTCTGAACAGCCTCTGCAACATCAGGACCTTCTTAGGGTACGAGTCGGTCGATATGGACAACATTTGACTTCGCCCGATAGCCTTGACGACAAAACAGAAAGACCACATCATTGATCTTATTCAGAATCCTGTAGGGGCCTTCCCAACATTTATGTAGCTTCAGACAGTTCCCTTTTCGTCAATGTGGGTTGTACAGCAACACCAGTTAACCTTCTTGAAACATCTCGCCCGACATTCTCCTATTATACCAAGTCTTCATCCTGTCACTCTATATTCTTAGGTACTGTCGAGAGAAATCATAAAGGCCAACAGGTCAGTTACGTAATTCGCTGGCATAATCTGTCTGTCGGCCAAACAGCACGTCACTAGGAAGGCATAGGTAGCTTTCTTCCAAATAGTATCCTTGATGGTATTACATTGTGGACTTGTGAACTGCCGAGTGGTAAGCAAGACGGAACAATGGCCCCTTTGATTCCCAATCCTTTTGGTTGGCTGCCACAAAGGTCGACAGGTACTGCTCAAGAGTGTGGTTAAGCCTCTCGACCATTCCATACGACTGAGGCTGTAAGGATGTAGTCAAAGTATTTTTCATATCCAGAATATTTATTACCTCCTAAAACAAGACAGCTTCAAATTTTCTTCCATAATCAGAATGGAGTACTGGTGGCAACCCAAAACTTCGAGAAGACATGCTCTATGGGTGCATCAGCCACAGTACAGCTTCTTGGTTTGGGAGGAGAACACCAGGCCACTTGCTAAAGTAATCTTGGGCCACCAGGAGTTACCGATTACCTCTCTCTGTGGCAGGCAAGGGGCCCAGAATTTCTACTACCATCCTCTCTAATGAGGCACCTACAATGTATTTGTTGAGGTGACCATGTTCCCTGGTCCTTGGGCATTTCCTCGCAGTACAGGTGTCACACATTCGGGACCACTTCTCAACGTAATCCCGACAATGATGCCGGTATGATCTCAGTGAAACTTGGTCAAGGGTCTTATTAACACGAAATTGCCGACTGTTTGCAACATTATGGATTTTCTTTAAGACTTCAGGAACCCGGCATTCTGGAAGGACCATCTGTAAGCATGTTTATTTTTCATCGTTACTTATCCAGTTCCTGTAAAGTACACAATTATTCAGTACGACGGAATTCCATTGTGCCTAGAATGCTTTGACTGCTGCACTCAGGTTGCTTATCTCTTCCCATTTAAAAGTGTGAAATTGCCTTCACCCTGGCCAGAAACTCCCTGTGTGTGACGTAGTAATTTCTCTCAGGCTTATGCAATACCTCACTGAAGTAATTTAGTAGGCTTTCATTCCATTCCTGAACCTGAGATAACACAGCTCCAATGCCTACACCACTAGTTTGTGTCCAAAATGAGCACGCCGCCACTTTTCAGGAATTCCATGATTGGTGGAAATATCAAAATTTGCTTTAGCTTACTAAAAGCATCTTCACACTCACAGGAACAAATAAGTTTCCGTTTCGCATGTGTCAGTTCATGTAGTAGCTTGGTGATCATTACGAACCCTGGTACACATCGATGGTAATAGGCACATAATCCCCGAAAACCTCGCACTTCAGTTTTGTAATTTGGTGTCAGCCAATTTGTTATTGATTTGGTCTTCTCGGGGTCTCTTCAATTAAATGGGCCGACACTACATGTCCCAATAAATGTATTTTCTTTTGGAAAAGGTGGCGCTACTATGGAACTAGTTTCAAGATTGCTGTGGCTACTTTCTGGAGTAAAGAGTCTTAAGCATGATAGGAGCTCTTCAAATGTCCTTCCTGTCACAACAGTGCCATCTAGGTAAACGTGACAGGCATCTAAAGCAGGATTTTTTCCATTAGACTTTTGAAGGTGGCATTGGCATTACATAGCCCAAAATGCATAACTTAAATGCCAGGTTCCTTTCCCTTGGACACAAAATGCAGGTTTCTCTTAGTCACCTGCGGCCACCTCGCACTACCTGTCCAAATTATAAAACCTTTGCGAACCTGCTAAGCTGTTCAGTGTGGCATGTATCCTTGGAAGTGGATAGGAATCTTTCTTTGTCACGTTACTATGCAGGCGATAATCTACACAAAACTTACAAGAGACATATTTTTCTTAACAATAATAATTGTGTATGACCACAGACTAACTGATACCTCTATCCCTTCTAGATCCTTAATTTCTTTCAGATTTCCCTCAATTGCCTCATGCGNCCTTAATTTCTTTCAGATTTCCCTCAATTGCCTCATGCGAAGCTAGTGGCTGTCGCCTTGGTGGCTGCTTAATGGGCCTGGAATCTCTTGTATCCATGTGGTTGAGGGTGACATTGGTTTTTCTAAGGTAATTTTGTCCACACAAAAAGCATCCCTATTTCTCTACAGTAATTCAGAGACAGCCCTCTTCTGTCCCAGTCGAGGTTTTCTCTTGTTCTTGCTAAATTTTTTCCAATACTTCTGATAAAATACATTAGATTTGTTTTACTTAAGAATATTCTGGAACATTTGTAAATACCTCAATGACGTGCTTGCAAACACCTATCATGGCCCACTCATCAAGACGAATGGTGCGATCGGACAAATTTATCACTATAACTGGAAAACTATCAAAATTTGAAGAAACTAATATTCCTTGCTACAACAATGGTGGGAACCTTATCTGCTTGCTCAATTAGACCTAAATGCCTGACAAATATTCCATGTAATCTATACAATAATAACAATATCACTAGAAGCCAGCAGCACAGTAGGTTGACCACAGACTACTGGGCAGCTAACTGGGGAGGACTAAATAAGCTGTCTTGACATCACCAACTATTTACTGCCAACCCATAGCTCATAAAGTCAAGTATCGATACAGCCCCCAGCCTATGTAGTACATCAAACCCCAAATTATATTCATCCTCTTATTTCTGCTATGTAAACATCGTGCTCTATGCCAGGGTCACCAAGCTTCATGAACACTTTCCTTTTACCTCTGACTGCTGTGATTTCACCTGTTACTGTAGTCAAATAGCTCGGTTCCATACTATCGTTGGGCGATCGCTAGGATGAACGCCCGATTACGTCTGGTCTTACTACTGTTATAATCGTCCTAGTGTTGTCGACCATCTGGCAAGGAACATCATTCAGGCTCCCCTCCACTAGTATTACATCCCAATCCTGTTTACCGACCGTACATGTAAGAACATAGGGGCCTTCCCACCAGCAATCACTGACCTTCTTCCCTAAGATCGGTGTTTACAAGTATTCTGAATGTGCTCTATTCTCACAAGCCTCTCGCTGCTGCTTCTGCTGTTGTGGGCAGTAAGCTCTCAGGTGCCCTGGCTGTCCACATGACCAACACACTAGTCTTTTGGTTGGGGGGGGGGGCGACGTGGCTCTGTAACAAGGACCCTGGAAGCAATGTCTATTGTAGTCGTCTGAAAATCCTTCAGTGCCTTAGTTATTTTGACATCGTCGTCTTCGTTCAACGTCACTGCGCGTACTAGTTGTCGGGATACGATATCCTGTCTTGCTGACTCCACCTCTAGTGCTCGGGTCAGGGCGTCCTGCATGTTATGGGGTACAGCCAAACGTTTACACAGTTATTTATTTAATTTACCCTCTCCATTCTTTCATTTTCACTATGTACTTTTTTCATTTACACTGTCAATTTTCTTGTCCGCAGAGTCAACTCTCGTATTCAGTAAACATGCTGAGGTCTTCTATTTTCGTTTCTACACTTTCATTTACACAGTCAATTCTCCTACCTACATTTTCATTTACACAATATATTTTCCTGTCTGAATTTTCATTTTAAAAATTTATTTTCGTGGCAACATTCTCATTTACTGTGTTTATTTTTTTGTCTTCTTAATAAGTTACATTAGTAATATAGCTATTTACATTCTCATTTACACTATTTATATTCTCCTCACACTAACAATTTTGCTATCAAGGCTATAGACATTTGCGCTCATTTGCCACCAAATCCCTAAATTAATGCTCGCAGTGCTTCAGGTTCTGCAGACATTTTTCTAGGTAACCTTCAATGTGACGGTTGTACTAAAGAATCTTAATTATTTTCGCCTTCAGCTATTACAATAAATAAGTAACTAATTCTACTATATTGCCTCACTTAATTAACAATGAAATGCCTCCACCCAACTTCTGACACCAGTGTTAAAAGACACCTGAGTTTGTGAGGAATGGAGGACATAACATAAATAAAAGAACTAAATTTGATGTTTAATTTATTCAAACAGCTATTATTTACAGCATTAAATTATCTATCTCTGCTATTACCATCTTTATATCTCAGTGAGTGCAGTATTTAATGCCTATTTCCACCCAAATAATGACCTTGTTAATGTCTCTGTTTGGTTATAGTCAGTTAACTCAAACTCATAATTAACACAACCCGTCAGCCGCGCGTTTCACTGCTCTAATGGTCGCAGCCACAGATTTTTCTCCCGCTGGATACTTTCGGTGCGACTCGTTGCTCATCTAACTCGTCGTCTATCGCTTAACGTCGCACAATCGCCCGGACTCCTGACTCTCGTAAACTCTCGGCTCGGACGCACATTTATATTCTCGCTAGCCTTCATCTCGAAGGTTCAACGCACCCCGAGTCAGGCTGAGAGAAACTAGGGCAGTAAACCACTATAAAATTCTTCAGATAAATGCAGATATTAAATATGCTGAAGGTTAGAAGCACGCGAGTCGCAAAACTGGCGGAAGAATGTGCGGTGGTACACTGTTAAAAAAAACCCCTGATAGTAATATCGCTCGCCTGCCATTCAAACTTTCCTTAATCACTCGTCACCCGATATCATAAAACTTATCTGCCCTCTTCCGCCCGCACGTACTAAGCAACGAGCGCAT
>NQII01002516.1:335948-347700 GCA_002778355.1 Clitarchus hookeri | reverse complement strand
TCTTTTTATTACTTTGTTGTTACCATTAGTCTACTTTAAAGAAATTATAAATTAGGTTTCGGTAACAAAAAAAAATGGAGTTTTGTAGACGGAACGAATTACTTTGTCAACGTAGACTTCAACAAGTTCTTTTATTGTGGAAACAATATTATTTTGTGGTGGCGACAGAACAGTTTCTTGTTCAGTACAAAATGGAAATTTAAAACTGTTATGCCGTCAACAGAAATTTTTGTGACCTCGATGTAATATTTTGGATAAAATCTCTACTTACTAGTCCACTAACGTGATAGATTTGATCCCTGAAGTTCGAGCCTTGCGCGTTGAGCACTTCATTTATGTGCATAAATTAGCCGAAGCATTCGATACGCATCCTTTCCTTTGAACTTAACAAGTTTCCATCAGATAGAGGACTAATGTCATACTTTTCCCTCTTTTATGCGTCTTCACTGATTTTTAAAATTAATGTAAGGGACATTAGGGCAAACTGTGGTTTATTGAAAGGACGCTCTTTTACTAGCTGTGGATAGTTAATTTATTAATTATTAATTACAAATAGTTAACTGCGGGTAATAGTTTATTTTTCCACAGAAGGGCAGAGCATAAAAATTTCTTTACCTACAACAAACGGAATATTTTATTGTGCTGACATGTTATACAAAGCCGACCTTGTTTATATTGACGTCCCCCACGTTTTTCCATTAGCTTCCAAATTACTTCGTTCGTGTGTCAATTTTTTACGAAGGAAACTTTCTAGGGAGTACACCTTAATAAATACGTGCAGATATTTCTGTACAGCAAAAAAAAACAATTCTTTGAGGCGGTTTAATTTCCAGTGACGGAATCTTGCGTTTATTCAAATGGAAAGTTAAACAAACNACAAAGCCGACCTTGTTTATATTGACGTCCCCCACGTTTTTCCATTAGCTTCCAAATTACTTCGTTCGTGTGTCAACTTTTTACGAAGGAAACTTTCTAGGGAGTACACCTTAATAAATACGTGCAGATATTTCTGTACAGCAAAGAAAAACAATTCTTTGAGGCGGTTTAATTTCCAGTGACGGAATCTTGCGTTTATTCAAATGGAAAGTTAAACAAACCTATATTTGCTGTTATTAATATTTTCTTTATACATTTTCGTATTATAGCAATATTACTTTTCTTTATAGGGAAGAAATAAATTGTTTGTGATTTCTTTGTTTACAGTAAAGAAATCTTTTCGCATACCAAAGGAAGGTGTTGAGGGATATTAAAACTTTTGTTTAGTGTGTACATTGTAGTTTTTTAGTACTAACAAATCATACTAAAAGCTGCGTTACCAAATAAATAATTCCTTAGATTAACAATATAATTACTGACTCTACCAGAAAGAATACTGCTGAAAGATTGTAACGAAAATGCAAGATCATATTTACCATTAAAATATGGATTAAATAAATATTTAGTTTGTGGCAAACCTACTTTGCAGTCGTTCATATTTAACCAGAAGTTTCTTTGCGGGAACAAATCATGTGTTGCAGCAAAGAAAGTGTTTTTAGAGTTTACTTTGCTTCGGGAAAGGAAAAATCTCGCCAGATGCTCCAAACCGACTCCAAAGCAGAAAACAGAAAATGGCACGTGACCTTTAGTTATTAACCTCCCGCCATTATTTCGTGTTCCCCCGCAGGAAAATAAAAGTACCGTGGGACAGCGCTGTGAAAACATTTCTCATTTCTTAATGTTGTTCTGTTGACCGACGTTCCCTTAAAGTCAACGAAAAGTATTAACCTTACATTAGCCCGCTGGTCCTATTTCAGCGCCACTTCATTAGTAGATTTAATCTCTGGTGAAATGCTCCAGGGCTGTTATTAATTTCTGGTTGTTACGTTCAAAGTCCTCTCCCACCAACGTGTTATAGATGGGCGGTTCACAGATTATTTCAATTCGAGCACATTTAAACACCTAATATACACGCACGTTTTTCTGTAAAATTGCCGAGATGTAATGGTGAAAATTCTGGACAACCCGGGCACCAGCTGTTTGAAATCAATGTTGTGTAGTAGGACAATATTCTTTTTAGCAAGCAACTTCACTTTATAACCATTTATAAATAGAATTACTGTACCATAGTTTAATAAATATTTGTGGTTCAAAAACTTTGTAAGGTTTTAATTATTTTCCCATTTTCTGTAGTTACCTTAAAAACATATATTCTGTATTTTTTTGGGTTATTTTTCCTGAGCTGTAGAGATTTATTTGTGATAGTGACAGGTGCAGAGCTGCTTCCCAGGACGCCATCAGGGGGCAGCCACCGGATCGGCTGCGACTGACCTCTGTGTGGAGTATAGCAGCACAATATGATAAGGCTGCTCCCGGTCAAGTGAGCACTTCGAAAGCTCTGCTGAAGATCTACTTGTACGTACATTCAGTATACTTCCGCCATTTGTAAAATTACCTTTGGCACGGGCCTGGTCACTTTATTTATGCCTCGGTCAAGTAAAACTGTGAAGTTATTAGAAAAGTAAATATTTTACCATTTTGCTCATTCATATGTGGATTAAAAATACAGAAAGTAAAACTAATAAGGTAAGTATTCTCAAATGTTTTCCTAACTCCTTCAATTCAGCGTNTGGATTAAAAATACAGAAAGTAAAACTAATAAGGTAAGTATTCTCAAATGTTTTCCTAACTCCTTCAATTCAGCGTTAAGGAATGGAACTACTTTCTCTTCGTCGTTACCAACTTTAGAAGGCGCATGCCAGTCACTGTGCCTGTTTAAATACAGGCAGGCAGGGACAGTAACATTTTACAAAGGTTGATTTCAAAAGTGCTCAGTTTATCGCGAACAACCTTTAATGATACAGCTATAAAGACCGTAAGATGTTTGAGGTAGTAGGATTCTTATTCCTTCAATTTCGGTTGAAAATGCCTTATGTAATGTAAACAATGCCACACATCGAACAACTAAGCGACTATTCCACTGAATCAGACTAAATCCTAATCTGTTCTACTGTGAGATACAACCACTATTTATAGTTTTGATAGACGCGAATTAACAAAGTTGCTACCGAAGAAAATTTTAATGTGACGTCATTTATCTTGACCAATGTTAGTCACATTTTATATTTAAACCGTACATAATGAGAAAATACACAATTTGAAGTGGTAAGATTTTTATTCTGCCATTGTAAGAGATAATCGTCCCCCCCCCCCCNCCCCCCCCCAAATAAGGCAGTCATGCACCATCTAGTGGTTAGAGCCGCCTTATATTCTGCAATAGTAGAAAAATTTGTTTTAAAAATTGACGAGATGTTATTTATCAAAATGTTTACTTAGTAGAATTTCAAAGAGGAAAATCTTATCTCTAAAGCAAAAACAAAAATTTAAACCAAAGTTTTGTTTAGTTTTTTTATTAAACATTAAATTATTGAGCAGTTTCTTCAGCAATATTAGGAGCTAGATATAGCCAACATCTCTGGAATGGTACAGTGCTCACTCGCTACAAAAACCTTATACATAAGCTTCTCGACATCCATCAAATGATGTCATGGAATATGGAGATGTATAATGTTTGTCTTCTGATATTGCATGATTTTTTAACCGCATATTCAACCAAACTAGTTATAGTGATAGGTTCTAATTGAACATGAATATTTAAAACTGAAATTCTGTGGATCATTTAATTTGGGTAATAAAATATGTTTTAGCACAGGGTCGAAACGATTACCACAAAGCTTAGCCTATAGTAGTTTTGATTAAAGTCGATTTTTAAATAATTATTTGCAAAGTTACCTGGTTTTGAATTTTTCTGTGTTTTTGTTACACCAAAGATGACATTCTCTTTGAATATGACTGAGGCTAATGAAGTCGATTTAGATTTTTGAGAAAAATTTTCAATGTAAAATAAGAATATACAGTTTTCTCTCTGACTTTTTGCTTTCTGTNCGATTTAGATTTTTGAGAAAAATTTTCAATGTAAAATAAGAATATACAGTTTTCTCTCTGACTTTTTGCTTTCTGTACTTGTTGACTGTTTTTTCGACATCGAAACTTACGAATTATCAAATAAAAATTACTAAATCGCCGCTATGTTAGTTTTGCCGACTTTAAATGTTCTTGTTATAATCGAATACGCATCACACTGTAAATAACTATTTAGTTAAGTAAGTTGCCGAAATATTTATTCTGGCCATGTTAAAAGTTAAACAGTGCTTGNCACTGTAAATAACTATTTAGTTAAGTAAGTTGCCGAAATATTTATTCTGGCCATGTTAAAAGTTAAACAGTGCTTGAAACATGGTTGCGTGAAAATAAGCAATTTGGGCCTATTTTAAGAACTCCAGGGATTTCAGTTTTAAAGTAATTATTTCACATTTGTCTGGTATCACCGAAGTCGTCCTGNCTATTTTAAGAACTCCAGGGATTTCAGTTTTAAAGTAATTATTTCACATTTGTCTGGTATCACCGAAGTCGTCCTGCGCAGCGAATAGCAGCATTGCATGCTAAACAGCTGACTGTCGCGGTGTTCCAATCAAGACGTTACAAAAGCCAAAAAACTAATTACAAAAAAAACAAAATCAAACCAAACTGGAACATGGGAACGGTATGCTTTCATTATTCGCATTTTATACAATTTCAATTTTTATGTTAACATCATTAATTTTAGTAACGAAACCCTATTTTTTTTTNCATTATTCGCATTTTATACAATTTCAATTTTTATGTTAACATCATTAATTTTAGTAACGAAACCCTATTTTTTTTTACATTGCATGCACATATGTCATATGCAATTTATATTATGTTATGTTCATAGCAGGCGGCGATAACAAACAAATTGTACACATGCATTATGTTGTTTCGGTTATTGCTATTGCTGATACATCCTTTATTGGCGTTTGTGGATTTCGTTTTCTTGTATATTCGTGTTGCTTTTTTCGTATGTTTATGCGAACAGGGTTCGATTTCCAGCGGGGTCGCTCCTGGACGATGCCGCTGGTCGGCGGGTTTTCTCGGGGTCTCCCGTTTCCCCCTCCATTTCATTCCGGCGCTGCACCTCACTTCATCCTCATCGGCTCTCAAGACCTCGATGTTAAGAGCCGCCCAAATCTCTCCATTNTTCCGGCGCTGCACCTCACTTCATCCTCATCGGCTCTCAAGACCTCGATGTTAAGAGCCGCCCAAATCTCTCCATTACACACACACACACACACTCACTCGTATGTTTATGTACACATGTGCTGTACCTACAGTACTAAATATAATAGTGGTGCCTATGTGACTCCGGCATGATACTGCTGGCGACAGACTCGCTGTCCGTCGCAGGCGGCCATTGTTGGCGGGAGCACCGCCAGTCGTAAAGCTGTCGGCTCAGGTCAAGACGTGACGTGACCGTTGCCTGTCCTCTGCTCGTTTAGAAACCCCGCGCTCTCTTGGCAGTTTCCTTTTCATCATCTTCCTCCCCTCCGTCCATGTGGCGCGATCACTTTATTGGAAAACAAACCGCCCGTTCCACATGGACCACGACAAATTACCTCTCTATGTTTCCTCTCTTGGGAAGTTGCGCGCAGGTACTGTCTTGCCAGCTCGTGTCAAGCGAATACGGACAAGGGCTGATGCTGACTGCTGATTACATTAGTACTTTCGAAAGCACTACTTAAGATCTACTTATATGCACATTTGATATTCTTCCACCATATGTAACATCAGCATTGCCATGGGCATCATCACTTTATTCATGCGTTGGTGAACTGAAACCATGAAATTATTAGAAAAATTAATATTTATACAAATTTACCTGTTCTTAAGCATTTAAAGAACTGAAAGCAAAATAAATAATTTCAGTATATATAAACTTTTACCCAGCACATTTAATTCGACGTTAAGACATATTACTTTCCCGNCAAAATAAATAATTTCAGTATATATAAACTTTTACCCAGCACATTTAATTCGACGTTAAGACATATTACTTTCCCGTCGTCGTTACCAACTTTACTGGACGTGTGCCACTGTTTGTGCCCGTTAAAATACGGTCTAAATGCTGGTAAGGGCAGNCGTCGTTACCAACTTTACTGGACGTGTGCCACTGTTTGTGCCCGTTAAAATACGGTCTAAATGCTGGTAAGGGCAGTGACATTTTTCGAAGGTTGATTTCTAAAGTGCTGAAATAACCGTGAAAAACCTATCCCTGGTGATGCCGACTCTAGTGCCGATCGTCGCTCTTTGCATGTTACAATAGTAGTTAGAAATGGTTCCTTCTGGCCCACCTGGCGGGGACAAGGAGACGAGCTGGCGGCCATCTTGGATGACGTCACGCAGCAACCTCCTCTTTCATTCCTTTCCGATGTCCGCCATGTTCGATTTCCTCTTCCGCTTTGCTTTGTTATTCCTGTCCAACGGTGGCCTTCTTGAATGTCTACTTCACGCTCTTGCATTCTGTGTGGGGGTTTTTATCAGAGTCCTCCCGATATCCTTTACTTTCTCACACTCTCTCATTTATTCCTACCAGATGTCCCCACTTCACGATATTGCATTCCACGGGGAGGGTTTTCTCCATGCTATGCTATCCCTCATACATGTGGAAGGTTTACTCCATGCTACCCCACCCAGGTCCCCGCCAGGACGCTAGCATATCCCTCCCAAGTCCCTGCCAAGATGCCAGACTATCCCTTCCTGGTCCCCACCATGATGCAAGGGTTTTCTCTGTGCGATCCCTCCCAGGTCCCCACCAAGATGCCAGGGTTTTCTCCATGCTATACCTCCCAAGTCCCGACCAGGATGCCAAGGTTTTCTCCATGCTATACATCCCAGGTCCTTGCCAAGATGACATGCTATATCCTGGGGGACTATCCCAGTCTCCTTCCTGCCTCTTGCCCGTTCTCAATGTCCCCACTTCACACTCTTGCATTCTGTGTGGGGTGGGGAGATACAGAGAGAACTGTGACAGCATAGCTCATTGGGTGCTGGCCCATAATCCGGTACCAAATGACCCCTGCCAGCAAATGGGTATCTGTACAATGCTCGGGAGGTGTGCAGTATACTACATGCGCACAGACACACCTCTATCGTGCAGTTAGGACGAGGTGGTGACCTATGCATGACGCCTATCCCTCCTGCATGTGGAGGGTTTCCTCCATGCTCTCTCACCCAGGTCCCCGCCAAGACACCAGGCTTCATGCTCTTGTATTCTGTGTGGGGAGTTTTCTCAAATCCGCCCGATCTCCTTTATTTTCTCACAATCTCGTTCCTTCCTACCAGATATCCCCACTTCATGCTCTTGCATTCTATTTGGGGGGTTTTCTCCATGCTATCCTTCCATGCCAGCACCATCCAACTTTCCTGAAGAATATTCGAATTCATTGCCCTATCTTGCAACTTCTCTCATCATACTCTATCATTCCACCTTGGTTATCTCGTATTCCTTCTGGACTCCTTTCAAATTGTGACCTGGTGGGGACAAGTCTCATGCTCTTATCATTCCATCTTGGCTTTCTCATATTCCTTCTGGTTTCCTTTCACCTGGCATCTTGGTGGGGACGAGTTTTATGCTCTGTCATCACACCTTGGTTTTCTCATATTCCTCCTGGGCTACTTTCATGGTGTCCGGGTGGGGACAAAAATCATGCTCTTTCATTCCACATTGNTTTTCTCATATTCCTCCTGGGCTACTTTCATGGTGTCCGGGTGGGGACAAAAATCATGCTCTTTCATTCCACATTGAATTTCTCATATTCCTTCTGGTCTCCTTTCACCTGGCGTCCTGGTGGGGACAAGTCTCATGCTCTATCATTCCACCTTGGTTTTCTCATATTCCTTCAAGTCTCCTTTCACCAGGCGTCCTGGCAGGGACGTATCTCATGCTCTGTCATTCAACCTGCACATCATGTAGGGAGACCTGCCCGCATGCTAGCCTAGAGTCGCACCGCATGCGCGTCAAGTATGTCATTAGCCTACCTATAAGCATAGTTGACTGTAATTTCCGAACCGTTTGATATATAGTCACCAAATTCGTAACATAGGCATCACCTCCTACAACGAAAAGGATCACAGGTTCAAGTATGTCTTGAGCGCAGTTATAAGCATAGTTGACTGTAATTTCCGAACCTTTAAATATAGTCACCAAGTTCATAGCATAGGAATNGGATTTCTCATATTCCTTCTGGTCTCCTTTCACCTGGCGTCCTGGTGGGGACAAGTCTCATGCTCTTATCATTCCACCTTGGTTTTCTCATATTCCTTCAAGTCTCCTTTCACCGGGCGTCCTGGCAGGGACGTATCTCATGCTCTGTCATTCAACCTGCACATCATGGAGGGAGACCTGCCCGCATGCTAGCCTAGAGTCGCACCGCATGCGCGTCAAGTATGTCCTTAGCCTACATATAAGCATAGTTGACTGTAATTTCCGAACCGTTTGATATATAGTCACCAAATTCGTAACATAGGCATCACCTCCTACAACGAAAAGGACCGCAGGTTCAAGTATGTCTGTAATTTCCGAACCTTTAAATATAGTCACCAAGTTCATAGCATAGGAATGACTTCCGAATACGAAAAGGACCGCATTATCAAGTAGCCCCATAGCCCACTTATAATCATAGTTGGTTGTAATTTCCGAACACCGACGATGAACAGGGCCGCATGTTCAAGTACGTCCTAAGCCCACTTATAAGCTTTGTTGCCTACCATTTCCCACCCACCGAAGCTATAGGCATCAAATTCACGTCATAAACATCTCCTCTTATGAAGAACAGGCTGGTATATTAAATTAAGCTATAAGGTGTCTTATAAGCAAAGTCGTCCGACATTTCTTATCCACCATGCTGTAGTCGTCAAACTCATAACAATGACATCGCCGCCGACACCGAACTGGATGGTAATATCAAGTACGACCTATGTCCTCGTAAAAGCATTGTTGACAACCATTTCCCAGCCGCAGAAGCTACAGTCACCAAATTAATATCATACGCCTCACGTCCTGTAATAAACAAAATGGTAGGGACAAGTTTACCTTAAGCCCACTTATAAGCATAGTATACTCATGTGAACTCCACCAACTTGACATAGTTGGTCGCCTTTCAGCAACTTTTGGAGATAGATAAATGTTTAGCGTATACCATATCAGATCAATACGAAGCCGAACCAATATTATATGATTCATTATGCATTACACCCTTTTATAAGCATAGTTAACCTAATTGAGGCACTTAGTGGGATAGAACCGTCAAATTCACACTATAGTCAAAACACGACCTAAAACAGACTGCTACGTTTCACTATACGGTATGCCTTTTTATAATCATAATTGGCAAACATTTTCAAAGTATTTATGTAAGGGGCACATGTTTTCAGTACTGATTCGTATGTGTCTTCACAAACTACGTTAGACGCCGTATAAAATTTTTTATAGTCTTTACCATGTTTTTATATTGTGTTCGAATTTTACTACATTTAACTTTAAAATGTAATTCTCCATAAAATATTTTAACAATTCATTTCCTTTATGGTTGTTTAAAAAAAACCACCAATATTTATTTATTTATTTTTTTACATGCGATGCCTAGCATGCAANATTTTTTATAGTCTTTACCATGTTTTTATATTGTGTTCGAATTTTACTACATTTAACTTTAAAATGTAATTCTCCATAAAATATTTTAACAATTTATTTCCTTTATGGTTGTTTAAAAAAAACCACCAATATTTATTTATTTATTTTTTTACATGCGATGCCTAGCATGCAAGTAATAATTTTGAGGGAAATTCGGGAAGTTTTGAGCGAAATTCTGACGATCTTAAGCGTATGAGGGGAAAAGGAGAAATTTTGATGTCAAGGTGAAAGGTAAAGATGGCGGTCATCCGCACGAAAATCCAACCCCCTGCGCCAGAACTCTCATTATATATATTCTACAGCACGCAGTGGCGTGTCGTGAAGTGTAGCAAGGCAAGCTGGTGCTTGCTCAGTGCTGTACACACTAGGCGCACACAGCAGGAACCAGTTACCAGAGTGGAGCCGGGAGATAATACTGAATACTCTGCGGCCAATCACGATAGAGCGGCGAAGCACCCATAATACACGTGCTGTGACGTCAAGTGGCCGATGTGTAAACTTGCAAACGAATAGGTACAGCACAGAGCAAAACACAGCTAACCTTGCAACAGTTTACCACACGCCGCCGACAGCAGGTAAATACACTGAGACGAAATGGCAAGGCAATTCCTTTGGTGTTAATTGCCTGCAGTGGCGTATCTAGAGACCCAATAACGAGGTGGCTACTAAAGGGGTCACACTGAGCATTTCGATCGAACCACCTAAGCATTGCATTTTAATGCCATATACAATGACAGTACTTAGTAGACAGTCTATCTAAATACTTCTTAAAATTTCCTGTCTCATATACCAAGTATTATTTACACTGCAATGTTAACAGTTTGGTTGTTTCAATAAATATTATTTAGCTAATGTATAGTCAAACCCCTTTGGATAAGTCTTTGATTGGCTAGACGAGGTTCTGGGAACGGGCTTTGTGTCTGAGTGGCTACTGCGTACCACGAAAGCTTACTTATTGGTTGGGCTGCCAGCTGACTAGTTGCTGATTGGCGAACGGCGTTCCGGCATGTTGCTGGCTAGTAACGATATTCTGGTGGCGTGTGCGGCTGTAGTTCGCGGAATAAGCGGCTATTTCAACTCTGTATTCTTAAGTACTCTGTGCTTAAAGCTTGATTTACACATACACCGATCACGCCAGAAAGCGGACAGAGAGTATGGTTGTTCACACGTAAGCATATTTTTTGGCGCTAGCATTTTTTTATTTTTGGTTGTAGTCTGTTTACAACCGCGCTGTTGTGTTCGTAATTTTTAATACCAATATTCCAAAATACACTATGGACACAAACTAGACACTGTCGTGTTTTACTTTTTTTAAATTATGCCATTGCGATACGAAACTTTACTAAATGATTTTCAAGAGACCGTAATTTTGTTCCATACATCTAAAAATACTTTACACTTTTGCTACCTATCGATTTATATCCAAACTACATTGCTTTAATACGAGTGTTGATTAAAATAACCGTTTTTGTTCACGTATTTCATTACAAATACATATATTGAACTATTCTATACTATTACACCAATACACGTTGATGATCCAACGAATAAGTGCTATTAAATATGTGAACCAACTGACTTGTGGGAGATATCGGCGAAGTCTGCTTTTTCCGCGTGCAAAAATATCGACGTGAGTTCAATTTTCCGGCGTGACTGGCACGGATGACGACGGTTTCTGATCGGCTGTTCTAATTTTCCGCTGTCTGTTCGGCCACAGAGTGAATAAGAATACAGAGGTGAAACAGTCGCTTAATCCGCGAACTCGAGCAGCACGCGCCTGCAAAATGGCGTCACTAGCCAGCAACATGTCGGAACGCCGTTCGCCAATCAGCGCTTGGTAACTTACTTGCCAGTCAGTAGCCCAGCCAATAGGGTACATTTCGCAGCACGCGTTAGCCAATCAGACACAATACCCTTTCACAGACCCTCGTATAACCAATTAGAGAATGAGCACGCACACTTCTAAGGAACCGCCACGACATTTCGTCTCTGTGTATTTATTTGTTGTGGTTTGGCGTGATCGGAGTACACGTGAACCGGGCTTAACACTTAGCTTAGCGCAGGCAAACTTAACACATATTAGGGCAGGTCAGGAAGAAATCTGCAAGTGCAGTGTAGCGGTCAGAACCGCAGCGGTAAGAAAGCAGCACCCCCCGCCCCCCCCCC
>NQII01002516.1:315198-335732 GCA_002778355.1 Clitarchus hookeri | reverse complement strand
AGAGTCAGGTAGTACTATTATAATGAATAAGTTGTCCTCGACACGTTTGCTTTTGTTTATTTACTGATGAAGTGTGGATGTTAAATACGCGTATCATGCGGTCGACTTTGGTAGGCAATTAAAGTTCCACTAGCTGCCCTATCCTTATTTTATCCTTGCGATAACTTACTGAACGTAAATTACACTCCACGTAAATGGACGGGGGCTCGTTCTTTACCCCTTCACCCCCAGCCAATGTTGGACTCCCGTCTACCTGGAGCTAATATCTGTATTCTGCACATGAACACGGCGACGGTGAAGGCGACAATGACACAAGCACTGTTGCGAACACAAGGAACGTGAACACTACGGCCAATCGCAGCGCATGGAAGGAGGCAATAACGTGGCTATACATTTGTAACGGAAAAAAGAGTTCATTCATTACGGCACTGCTCCATACCAGCTCACCTTACTTCACCCCTATCGGCTCTCAACACCCCGATAACAAGAGCCACCTGTATCTATCTTCACTCAAAAATTGGACTAAATAATAAGTCATATTATTACAATGTCGTGAGGAATATTTCTTAGAAATATGATTATGCAATTCGCCCGTGTTTTAATTCTAACTTTGTGTTGTGTCAGTTTTCAAACAAATTTCAACATGCCATTCCGTGATTTGAAAGAAATACTTCCCAAACCAAACTTGGTATTAAAATTTTTTTGAAATTTGTAAAAATTAAGATTTCATGTTGAACTTCTGGTATTTCCGCAATTAAAATGGCAGATATTATTTTGTTAACTTTTATGGTAAATTTCTAAGCATATCATTGATATGTTATGAAAAAATAACCTGGAAATCTATAAAAAAAATTTTATTTTGAACAGACTTGACATTTTTAAATGCTGGCGATGTGTCCGGGAGCAACAACGCAGTGCAGTGCAATGAAGTGCCAACGTGTTTGTGAAATGATGATTGGCTCACGTGCCCTGCGACGTCAGTGCCGATGGGCAGAGCACTGCAGCGTTCACGAAGTTCGATGACTTTTAACTCGGGGTCATCAGCTGATCAGCAGCCGATCAGTAGGGTGTAAGTGTTTAGGTAAGTCACGATGAAGTAGCCATGAAATGCGATGTCGATATGCGTAGGTGCAATGAAAGGCGGGGAAAAAGTGTATTTTGTTAATTCGGTATAAAAAAAAAACGGAAGTAGTAATTGACCTTTGGCCGTTATTTTGGTCATCTACGCTACGGATGANGGTGGCTGCTACGTTTTTTTCAACGATAACCGAATGCGTTTAGGACGAAACAACTTTTTGAACTTCTTTCCTTTTTGAGAGTCAGGTAGTACTATTATAATGAATAAGTTGTCCTCGACACGTTTGCTTTTGTTTATTTACTGATGAAGTGTGGATGTTAAATACGCGTATCATGCGGTCGACTTTGGTAGGCAATTAAAGTTCCACTAGCTGCCCTATCCTTATTTTATCCTTGCGATAACTTACTGAACGTAAATTNCTTTGGTAGGCAATTAAAGTTCCACTAGCTGCCCTATCCTTATTTTATCCTTGCGATAACTTACTGAACGTAAATTCCACTCCACGTAAATGGACGGGGGCTCGTTCTTTACCCCTTCACTCCCAGGCAATGTTGGACTCCCGTCTACCTGGAGGTAATATCTGTATTCTGCACATGAACACGGCGACGGTAAAGGCGACAATGACACAAGCACTGTTGCGAACACAAGGAACGTGAACACTACGGCCAATCGCAGCGCATGGACGGAGGCAATAACGTGGCTATACATTTGTAACGGGAAAAAGAGTTCATTCATTACGGCACTGCTCCATACCAGCTCACCTTACTTCACCCCTATCGGCTCTCAACACCCCGATAACAAGAGCCACCTGTATCTATTTTCACTCAAAAATTGGACTAAATAATAAGTCATATTATTACAATGTCGTGAGGAATATTTCTTAGAAATATGATTATGCAATTCGCCCGTGTTTTAATTCTAACTTTTTGTTGATATAAAATTTAAACCAAACCTTTACCACAGGCTAAGTGTTGTGTTAGTTTTCAAACAAATTGCAACATGCCATTCCGTGATTTGAAAGAAATACTTCCCAAACCAAACTTGGTATTAAAATTTTTTTGCAATTTGTAAAAATTAAGATTTTATGTTGAACTTCTGGTATTTCCGCAATTAAAATGGCAGATATTATTTTGTTAACTTTTATGGTAAATTTCTAAGCATATCATTGATATGTTATAAAAAAATAACCTGGAAATCTATAAAAAAAAATGTATTTTGAACAGACTTGACATTTTTAAATGCTGGCGATGTGTCCGGGAGCAACAACGCAGTGCAGTGCAATGAAGTGCCAACGTGTTTGTGAAATGATGATTGGCTCACGTGCCCTGCGACGTCAGTGCCGATGGGCAGAGCACTGCAGCGTTCACGAAGTTCGATGACTTTTAACTCGGGGTCATCAGCTGATCAGCAGCCGATCAGTAGGGTGTAAGTGTTTAGGTAAGTCACGATGAAGTAGCCATGAAATGCGATGTCGATATGCGTAGGTGCAATGAAAGGCGGGGAAAAAGTGTATTTTGTTAATTCGGTATAAAAAAAAAACGGAAGTAGTAATTGACCTTTGGCCGTTATTTTGGTCATCTACGCTACGGATGAAGGGGGGGGGGAACCTATATTTTGTTTATAAAATAATCATAGGAACACTCTGAGAAAATACATTTGACTCACTCACATCAGAAACAATGATAAGCAACCATGACCTTCACATTAAATGATGTTATGCGACCTTGACCTGACCTTGGATAACGTCATGATATCTTGAACTTGACCTTTGACCACCATCTCAAACAAAATCTACTGCATAAAACAAAAAAAGAATAGTAATTTTTTTTTAATTGCAGAAAATATTACAAGACCTTGGCTGTGTCTTTGACGAAGCTGAAGATGGGGCATGCCCCGTCTTCAGCCGCGGATGTCCCTAGCAGAAGATGGCCGTGCACTCTAGCGGTCGAAGCTGATACGAATGGTAGTTTTATGGCGGGAATCCAAGATGGCGGTGGACGAAGGAAAGATGGCGGTGTGATTGACGTGTGCATGATTAACAAAGTGCGATTAGAATATGTACAATTAGCATATATGTGTGCGTGATTGTATTGTTGTCCTTAGCATGTGTGTACTTGACAGGTCGTAGAATATATGCTTGTAACAAGGTAGTGCATGAAGTTGCATGACAGGGTAATGAGCTGGAACATTCTTCAGACAATATGGATGGTGCTGGCATGGAATGGCAGAGCGTGAAGTGCTTGTAAATGATTGCACAATCCGGCTGGCATTTGCACAATTTCTGCAGTATTGTGCTAGTGCCTGCTGCATTGTGCAAAATACATTTTTTGCTGGTTTTAAGGGAAATTCTAACGATTTTTGAGGGGAAAAAGGGAAATGTTGAGGTCAAGTTCAAGATGGCGGTCGTCCTGTGTCCGAACCCCCAACCCCCTGGGCCAGAACTCTCTTATATCTACTTACTGTGTAGACGCGTTTGGGGCCATGGATACCTCTCTGAGTGTCTCTATAGTTACCTATAACTAGAGACCTGTTGGTTATGATTTCATAATCATATGAACAGTTGTGTTGGCACCCACTGCCGATTGGTTGCGTGCTGTTGAAAGTGACAGACAAAGTGAATTTCGTTGTGTGATTATTATTAGCTCGGGGTTCTTCAGCAAGTGTCGAACAACGCGTGGACCAATTGCAAAAATAACACAAACGTAGGGGTTCTCGAAGTCCAGCCTGTCCCTAAAAGAATGAGCTAATTTTTCCGGTCCAAAACTATACAGAAGATTCTAAAACCATGAGACAAACATTGAGGGGTGGTAGAGCTCACTAAAACAAACCATTATTGTATATGAATATATGGGCGGAAGTGACGCGTTGAGGCACAAACACAAAAATAACACATTCAATGCAACACATTGTTTATTTACATCGTCGCCGCTAAATGCCTTTTTACAGCAATGTTTATGATAATTGCTCAAAATTGCTACCACCGACAGTAATGCAAGCTTGTAGCGTCGGTGGAGTGATTGGCGAACAGATTCAAATACGCCGGGTATTTCACGCACGCCACCATTGTCAGCCAATCAAGCCATATGTAGAGGTCGCCAAGCATGCGTGACTGTTGGTGGATGCATTTCCAGCAACTGTTTTAACATTTTCTGTACGGAATCACTCGTTACGTATGCTGCTAATGAAGATTTTATGTTTCCGTTAATGTGTTACGTTTTTGTGTTTGTGCCTCAACGCGTCACTTCCGCTCATATATTCCTATACATTAATTGTTTGTTTTAGTGAGCTCTACCACCTCTCAATGTTTGTCCCATGATTTTAGAATCATCCTGTATTGTGGCATATGTAGATTAACTCATTGGTTTTCATCGCGTGTAATATCTTATTGTTAGAGATCTAATTTGCGAGGAATGCAGCTGCCCGGGAATGGATAACAACCATTGGGAGCGCTCGTCGTAACCCTTCCGTATAGCCATGGCGTGACCTTGAGGCGTTGGAAATAGGCTCGGTCTCGCACATCATGTTGATTTACTGATTTCTAACTTGTTTGAGTTATTTTATAGGCACTTATTTTGAAATTATATCTACAGCTCTGTGACAATCTACATTACACTGTAGAACAAACATAAATTTTGAACTTCAGTCAAGTAATGACAACGTTATTAGTGCAGCATCATTTAAATATTATCAATAGATTCGTGACATCTCTCGACTACCAGATAACACGTGGATAAAATTTGTTGACTACATTTGAAGTTATTTGGTAAATGTCAGTGTGCACTAATAAATATTTAGTTATTAATTTGGAAAAAAAAAGTTAGGGCACATAATGTAAAAATCCCAACCATAATAGAACTGCTACGGGATAAATGTTTGGAAGCACATACTTTATAGTGGATGGTGAAAAACTAATATTGTAGGGGGCGGGAGTAGTTGAGTTGCAGCTGCAACGTCACGGGAGAGAGTCATTATCGTCTCGTTATCTTCCTTGCCCCTGGGCGTGTTGCGTAGCCGTTCCTGCGTCTCCCTCTGGCACGCACCAACAGCGCACTTCGTGCCGCCGGCTGCGGACACGACCACCTCAAGGTGAACGTCTCCCTCCTTCTGCGCCCCGACCACACACCAACCTTCTCTCCGCTCTCACCAAGTCAACTCAGCCCGCTCAACATCTGCTTCTATGCACTTCGCGTATTCTGACACCACGCGTACGATCAACAGTGCCGTGGACCTGGTCGCTTTGTTCATGCGTCTCGTCGGGCAAGTCAAAACTGTGAAATCATTAGAAAAGTACATACTTACAGTTTTGCTCATTTTTACACTTGTATGCATTAAAAAAAAACAGAAAGCAAAATAAATAATTTCAGTATTCACAAAACTTTGCCTAACATTTTTAATGTAACGTTAAGCCACGGAACTACTTTCCCTCCGTCGTTTCTAACTTTACTGGGCGCTGCCAGTCAGTGTGTCCGTTAACATATTCGCAGGTATAGATGCAGTGACGTTTTTCAGAAGTTCATTTCAAAAGTTCTCAGTTAACCGATAACAGCCTATACCACAGACACAGAGTAAATAAATACCTATATATGAAATGGCGTGGCGGTTCGTTAGACGTGGACGTACTCACTCTCTGATTGGTTGTACGAGGGTCTGGGAACAAGCCTCGTGTCTCGTGCACCGAAATGTACCCTATTGGCTGGGCTGCTGGCTGGCAAGTAAGTCACCAGGCGCTAATTGGCGAACTGCTTTCCGACATGTTGCTGGCTAGTGACGCCATTTTGGTGGCGTATGCGTCTGGAGCTCGCGGAATCAGCTGCTATTTCACCTCTGTATTCTTATTTACTATGTGCTATAGAGTATCAGTGGCGTAGCGCAAAGTTATGATTTGGGAACATCCTGTGGCCGCAGACCTTACACAGAATAGTAAAACGTAGGTCCGAATTATTTCCTCGGCCCTGAAAGAATTGTGAAATGTTTTACTCGTCAGTCGGCAGCCCGACCAATAGGGAACCTTCCGTAGCACGCAGTAGCCAATCAGACACTAGGCCTGTTCCCAGAGCCTCGTGCTGCCAATTAGAGAATGGGTACACCGACACGGTCACGCCAGTTCGCCTCTGTTTACTTGCTTCTCTGTGCCGAAGTGTTGTAGTGTGTTTCCTGCTGAACGCCTGGCGCTTTCATCGCTACGGTCGCTTCAAGGTTATTTGAACCCTCTGAAAGCCTTACTTTCCAATTCATCATCGCAAAAGTTAACGTTGCAACAAACCTATTGAATATGTAGCGCCGTACGATATTAGTAGCATAATTATGTAACGATTAAACTATTCTTACTCATCTTGCCCCTTTTACCGAGCACCAACTTCAACACATACGTTACTTTTCATTATTCGTTCCCTCCATTTATGCAGTTATGCTAAGTACTGTTAAAGTTCGAATACATTCCATTCCATTTTTCCTCTCGAATTTTCATGTAATATGTACATAATTTCTACTCGAGATGTGTTAAAATGTTTGATATAAAGGCATATGTAGGTCTTAGAACATCTGATATGATGGATTTTTAAAATCACGTTGGAGCTTTGTAACCGCGATGAGAAAGTGTTTATCTCTATAGTTTCTTCTCACTACAAACGAATACTGGGGAAAAATACGCCTTTCGTGCCAAAATATGTGAATACAGTGTTTTTAAAGCTTTAGATAGTCTTTCATTGGCTAGGCAACAGAGCATCGGAAATCCCAGCACACATACTTATGGTGGAAATTACCTTCTATTATCTCACGCAGTGTGCCACGAGTAGTTTGAAAAAACAAAACATCCAGCTCGTCGACCTTCCAATGCAACGAGCATCTACGGAAAGAGAGGAAACTCAAGCATATAACATGTGTCGCTTATTTTAACTTCCGATTCTGTGAGAACGACGGCGGCGACAAACTTTACGTGGCGAGAATTGGAAACACAAGTTGCGCAATGTGTAAGCTCCCACCTTTTTTTTCTTTCTATTTCTTAGAATTGGTTTTGTTTTGTTTACGTTTTACGCGTAGCCGTGCTTAACCTACTTTCGATTTTAAATAGATCATGTTATATTACGCGTACGCTTATTTGTAGATTTAAACCATGGCAAATTACTGCATTTAGTATTTATTTCACGAACAATAAAAAATACAGTGTTACTCAGTAAACACGAATGACAGTCCACGCACTTATTACATTAGAACGACAGAAGAAATTACAATTAAATATTTTTTTAACGCAATGCTTTCCTTGTACTTTCAATGCATATAATATTGAATTGGGCGTTATTACAAAGTACTTGATTCTCGTTTGAGTAAATAACCGATAAGTATGAAGTAAATGCAATGCACAATGTGTAACACTACTTCAAAGCATTTTTTGTTGTGAAAATCTAACCAAGATTACAAAAAAAAAATTCACATAACCCTAAAACAATATTTTGCTTCTTACCACAGCACAAAAGGCTTACTCAAATATTATAACATTTAGATAGGATTGGTAATATCGCACTCGCTTGTACATTACGTGTTCATATAGATCACTGGGGGGNACAGTGATTGAATCTGTGATCTCCCAAATATGAGCATTGTACACACATGCTTCAGCAATAAATGACAGTAATTATACCTAAATATGACTATCAGTCATGCAATTTTAAGGTATGCCTAAAGCAAACCTTACAATTATTCTGAAATAACTTTGCAAAAAATTTAAAAGTACATTTTAATTTTACAATTTTAAACTTGGCTAACCAAACCCAAAGAACTTGAAATGCTTTAATATGTTTAAAAGACAGGTATTCCACATAAATACGTAAGTAACGAAGAGGCTGGGTTTCTGAAAGAAGGTATTTTTATTTTCAAATATTTAATTTAATTTTGTGCAATTAAACTCAATCTTACAACAAAATTAATTGAAACAAACTTAGCCTGCCAGTCAAGAAATGCAGGTTAACAATAAACATAACAATTCAATTCACTTCAATTCCTTTATTGTTCCTTGTGACTACACATTTGTGCACTGTACATGTAGCGTTGGAATTCAATTTTAAATAAGTAAATGATAAAAAAACTTACATGTACAAATTTTGTTCAACAGTTATAACAACCCCTAATACATGCAATTAATTACTGGTACAAAACCATTGACAAGCACCAAAACTGTCGCTTGGTAGAAAGTGTTTATACTGGTGTCTGAAGGGCCAATTTACTACTTANTGACGTACCCGCCTGTGCTTCGCTAGAGCTTGAGTACGGACGGATAACATATAGGGACGCCGCAGGCGTCACCATTACAGTTGGAACATCATCAAATCGCTTACTGAAAAATTCAGCTTTACAGAAGGTACTTGCATATAGATCATTCATGGTTACTTTCAACGTTTCTGAAGCCCTGATAAAGTTTTACTTCCATGATATTCCTCTGCCTCNTCTGAAGCCCTGATAAAGTTTTACTTCCATGATATTCCTCTGCCTCATGTAAACAAAGCTTAATCGAAACTAGAAAATTACACCAAAGGGATTGGCACACCGCATTCTTGCACGCTCAGTGTAATAGTATTTTGCATGCAAACTATTTCTTACTAGGTAATAAATACCAACACGCCTATTTTCTCTCTGTTTTTATCAATATAAATTATAAATGACAATATAATTTATGGACAAAATACAAATAAAGGTTCCACTTACCTAAAAATAAGGCACTATTATGTTAACACGATTATTGAAATTAAGAAATATTCATGGGCTTGCCGCGGATTTTTAGAAATCTGATTTACTCAGCTGTTTAATGCTGCATGGCATTCTATTGAAAAACTTTAATTCCACAGATGTGTATTACAATTGTTATAATAGCAGGTAGTAAAATTGTTGATGAATTAAATTGTTACTTAAACACTGAGACACAATTTTACCAATACTTACAATCAACAAAGCCCCACTGAAAATAAACATACAAACACATCAAACAATGCCAGAATGAATTGAAAATACTAATGCATCAATCACAGTAATTACCTTTCTCATATTTCATATTAAAATATCAGTCCACTAAAAAAAAAAAAAAAAAAAAAAAAAAAACCCCCATTTTATTTAATTATTCAAACTTGGAAACACAACATTGAACCATCTCAACAGGCACAGAGTACACAAATATGGGTTGTTGTGATGATGTTCGGCATAACGACGTGGGATGGAGAGGGCCTCCCCGTCATTGCAAGACGTGTCGCCATAACTATTTGGAATCCTTCCATACACTCTGTGCGTTGCAATGTAGAAACCTCTTCTCCCCATTAAAGTATTTACGTGTACTGACACACTTTAGTATCTTACATGTACAGTTAAAATGCTGTTTTAATTTCACAGTCATCCAGTTTGTGCGTATACTTGTCACTAACGTTCATTAACTTGTGTGATCATAATCTGTGATGGCATTTACCTTAATATAGCTTATACGTTATTAGTTTTGTCAGTTTCGATGTAACTGTTTGCACTAAATTACATCCCCTTTCAAACTTTACTATAGTCTGTCCAGAAACTATACTCCATTCTAATATTCACAGGTGTAATGTGTGTAAAAAGTAGAAGATGTAATTATATTACCATGAAAATCCATTTGTATCCACATCGTGCGTAATAATAAGCCTTGCTCAAATAAGACTATTAAATACAAAGACATGTTCAGTATACAGCAAATACTTCAATGTACAAGTAGAAAAAAAATAAAGGTATTGAAGAATAACATAATCATGTTATCATTTTCAATAAAACATCCAACAAATCACAATGTCAACAACGGGAAAATATAATCAAGCACATATTCAACCAGAAACATAACACATTTATACAATAAGGCTTTGGTGAAGAATTAGGTAAAAATACGAAAAACACTGACGTGCACTTCAACAACTGGAATCACGTAAGAAGACTAAACACGCGACATCAAAGTATGTGAAGACTGCGTGTGACGACAAGTTAACAGAAAACCAGCCTTAGTCAATACTTCAATGATAGAAAGAGTCGGGACTCATCTGAAAGAAAGGTTTCTGTTCGCTAATTGCGCTACATTTTGCTTTAATTAGACCTCATGTGTTGTAAATGTGCAGTCACATAATATAATGTTAAGTTTTTAGTGCACAAAAAAATCTGAACTTCCCAAGTACAGGTAATATACCTTCTTGTATGCATAAACTGCAATAGAATGGGTTGAAAGTATTAGGTATCTTACAGTGTGCATGGGCTTACCGTGTTTGAATTACGAGTTTCTGTAATGTTTTATTGCATGGTTCGGTTAGAAAAAAATAGGGAAATAAGAGTACATAGTTACCATTCATTGTTTATGCAAATCACCATGTTGCTATCCTTGGCCCTTATGGCTAGGCACAATTAACGAAAGTTAAACCGTATGCAGCATTCACTGTTACCGTTAGCGTGGAAAAATTGAACTCGGGCAGCTTTCGTTCCAGGGTTGTACAGTACATAAAGAGAGGAGAGTTGCTGCCTTCACTATTGGGTAATTTACGAATGGAGCCTGAACTGTGTTCTTATAAGTGAGATAATATTAGAACTGGTGTACGTCACAGCCTTCCACAGTATGCTAGATGACCGCATTTCATAGGTTACCTGGCAGACTTTGTTTCACTGTCAGTTCCCAGATCACCGCATTTCATAGGTTATCTGGCAGACTATGTTTCACTGTCAGTTCCCAGACAAACGTGAGCATACACACTACTTACTTTTAACTGCCAAGGAGTTTTATCCGCCACAAATATAGGCTAGTACAATAACATCAATGTTGCTTAAAAAAATAGCTGACTAGTGCAGAAAGTCATTTTGCAATACCACTCTTGATCTTTATTTTAATAATAATTTTCCATTCAAAATCGCCCAACCCTTTTCACCATAGCCAGTTCTTCCCCCAACACATTCCACTACCTTGCTGTTCTCACCAACATGAACTGCATACCTCTTTCCATCCGCCTCCATAACCTAAATCCTAGCCACAAAATAGTTACTCCGTGCAAATCTGTGCCACTGTTCGTATATAACAGACAGCAACAAGTTTGTATTAAAGACAACCCAATCCCTGCATATTCCAAACCAGGAACAATAAAGNTTCAAAATCGCCCAACCCTTTTCACCATAGCCAGTTCTTCCCCCAACACATTCCACTACCTTGCTGTTCTCACCAACATGAACTGCATACCTCTTTCCATCCGCCTCCATAACCTAAATCCTAGCCACAAAATAGTTACTCCGTGCAAATCTGTGCCACTGTTCGTATATAACAGACAGCAACAAGTTTGTATTAAAGACAACCCAATCCCTGCATATTCCAAACCAGGAACAATAAAGCACGGTGTTCCCCCAAGGCTCGATTCTTGGACCTTTGCTGTTCGTCGTTTATATAAATGACTTGCCTAGATGCCTTAATCCAAGTACCTTTCCAATTCTTGTTGCTGATGACACCAGTATATTAGTCTGGGGCAAGTCGAAGGAAGAACTGGGTCAGTTAGTCAGTATCACGTTCCGTAAATTAGATGTATAGTTTAAAGCCAACAAATTAAGNCGAAGGAAGAACTGGGTCAGTTAGTCAGTATCACGTTCCGTAAATTAGATGTATAGTTTAAAGCCAACAAATTAAGTCTTAACCTTGAAGACACATTTCATTCAGTTTCTTACTAAAAACAGCAAGCAAGTTCAGTTGTGTTCGCTATGGTTCAGAGGAAGTCAATGAAGCAAAACATACCAAATTCCTTGGGCTACATGTAGATNCGAAGGAAGAACTGGGTCAGTTAGTCAGTATCACGTTCCGTAAATTAGATGTATAGTTTAAAGCCAACAAATTAAGCCTTAACCTTGAAGACACATTTCATTCAGTTTCTTACTAAAAACAGCAAGCAAANTTGAAGACACATTTCATTCAGTTTCTTACTAAAAACAGCAAGCAAATTCAGTTGTGTTCGCTATGGTTCAGAGAAATTCAATGAAGCAAAACATACCAAATTCCTTGGGCTACATGTAGATGATCGCTTAAACTGGAAATCTCATATTGAGCACATTTTGCCAAAACTCAGTTCTGCGTGTTTTGCCCTGCGCAATATTGTAGGAATTCTTAGTAGAGAGGCTGCTATCATGGTTTACTTTACATATTTTCACTCCATCATGACATATGGAGCAATTTTTTGGGGGAATTCATTTGAAAACAAAAACGTTTCCCTTATGCAAAAAAGAGCTTTAAGGATAATATTTGGCAAAAAAAACCTTCAGATTCTTGTAGGTCTTTGTTCAAAATAGCTAGAATTTTACCACTAGTATGCGAGTATATATACTATTCAATTATGTTTATTTCAAAAAACCATAGTTACATTATTTTAAAAAATGAATCTTTTCATAACCATAACACCAGAAACAAAGATCTCATACACTTACCTCTTGTTAACTTAAAAATACTCATCAAGTCAGATTTTAACAACTTACCCCAATATTTGCAAAAACTATGTTTTTCAAATTCAAAAATTTTTAAGAGGGAACTAAAAGAATGTTTAATGTGTAAATCAGTTTATTCTATCGATGAATATTTATGTTGGAAATACAAATATATTGACTACTACATATATCCAAATATTAGCTATTGCCATGTATCCCAATGACAAGTGCCTACCCCTTGGATGTTGGGTGTGGGGATGCATGTGAACAGCAAGCAAATTGTAAGCCAGTGTCTGTTTTTTTGCTCTTACTTTTCACAGGTTGTGGTGTTTTTGGTCGAGATGCACCAATATAGAAGAAGTTTTAATTCAATGTTCTATTTCCATGTTTGTGTATTAACCATGTATCATGTACAACTTGACTTGTTCGATATCTCTGTACACATTAATGTACTTTTAGCAGATCTATTGGATCCAATAAACTATGATAACTAGAACTCTACTTCCTGAAGCGTGAGCACACAGAGCCACACCAATTTAACTGCTTCATATTGTTTTCCCGGATCGTCGCATACATTTTCTCCTACGAATTTGGTAAAAAAAAAACATGAAGAAGGTACATCAATGTTGCCCCCCCCCCCAACCTTACACACACACACGCTACTGCTTGTACTATGGGAAGCAGATTTGTGCTGATTTAGTGTGAAATCACAATTGTGAGGCCATTTGTCGAGTTTTGTGGCCTTTTTTCTACCTATTTAATGATTTTTTTTATTTTTTTTTTTATGTATTTTATATGACAATTTCTCTGGTTTTCATTGCCCTCTTCTCTGTCGTGTATCTTAGCTTGTATATGGCATATACCAATGAGACCATGCTTTAGTTATAAATAGTAATATCAATACATACCAATATCTGGTATTGTGAACATTTTCTTCAGATGAGCCGTTAACTTTTCATAGTGAAAGATTCACCAGATTCGAAATGGGTTTTACCAAGGATAATAGTTCATATAGCAAGTTAAATCGTGTTCTCGGAATTTTCAGAGTAGAGAAGAGAAAAAAAAAACTCTTAAAAGTTAGGTAATGGTCAGACTGTGTTACAACAATTGTAGACTCTAGTAGCACGATGAAAAGGATCGAAGTTCATGTCTTCTTACTCTGTAGACCACAGTTGGGGTTCTTGTTTGATAAACTCACCTCATCAATACTTATTTTATTTTTATAGTCGTCCCGTCTTATCACTGAAAATCGGCACGTGACTTGCCGTGGCGTTTACTCAACAGTTTCAGTTGAACATAATAGTTGTCATGCTTGGAACATATGCGAGAGTCGGCTGAGTTGCTGATGCTGGTGCATTGTGCTGGGAAGAACACTGTGACACACTTACGAGTGCTCACATTACAACATAACGACAAAAATTACACATATGTATAATATTTAAAATAAAACACGAGGAAAGGGCACTGAAATAATACATTAAGGTGGCGCATTTACTCCTCCACAAATAAAGAGCATTGAAATTATTCAGTATCCAAGACCAAATCCTACCCACGTGCTCACATAACCCCAACGAACATACAGTAGGACTAGGCGTACAAAAGAACAACAAAAATGGCCGTTTTCTCTTGCTACTAGCGCAGCTATTCTCGACAGGGAGGTTTACTGCAACTACTACAAAAAGCGACCTGGAAGTCCTAAACCAGTTTCTCCCTCCTGTTCCAATGCACCCAGGATGTAAATAGGTCACGTAACACTGGCGCCCGCAGAGAGAGAGAGAGAGAGACAGAGAGAGAGAAGAGTGAGCGAGAAGGAAGGGAGAGCGACATTTTTTACTCTAGTAAAAAACAAACANAGAGAGAGAGAGAGAGACAGAGAGAGAGAAGAGTGAGCGAGAAGGAAGGGAGAGCGACTTTTTTACTCTAGTAAAAAACAAACAAAAAATATGGTTTCCGGCTGTTACTGAAAATATTGTTTTATCAACGGTTCCTCGAGATTTTTTGAGTAAAAATATTTTGTATTTTGTCTAATAATCATTACATAATATCGTTGAATGTGTCAGGGTTAGGATTGTGTTATTCTGCAGCATGCTGGAACTGAACCAACCTGGGTAGTATTCTAAGTGAAAACATTACAAATATCTCGTCCTGTGGGTATTTGCCGGGTCCCTTTGTCACTGTTTCCCGAAATACGTTATATTATGGGTACACATGAAATTCGTTGCGATACAGGTAGCATGAGAGTTAGAAGTGGCCGTGTTAGTTCGATAAATTGACTTTCTCCGGTATCAAGCCTTTCCGTGTTACAGTTTGACAATTTTGAACGCAAATCGTTTGCCTCGTTCACGTCTTAACACTATATGTGGTAGCAGGGTCAAAACTATGTCTCCAGTTTAGGAGGGGCAATCTTATAGACGCGCCTGGGAGGGGAGGGGGGCAAGCCTTTAAGTATCCTCTGAAGACAGTTTTGGTTCCCTTATGAATACTATTTTGGTTCAATCAAAACCTAAATTATATATTAGTTAAATATAGACAAGTGTTTATAACCCAGAAGCGAAGATGTACATAAAGTACATAAGTATCATAAATACATTATAAAAACGATTCAACAGTAGTTAAGGCTTGAGTGCCGTATTAAGTTATGTTAATCACTGCTAAGAAAAGCATTAGATATTTTATATGAATGCCAACGTATCTCGGCGAACAAAAACAGTTCGTGTATCCACGTATGTAATTGTGGCGCCCTTCCTTGAGGAGTTGATAAAGGACAGTGTTACTCTACTACCTCCCTTCGTATTTGTTACGCCAGTGTAGTGGTACTCTAGTTGTATCTGACGTACGTAAGTGCGTACCTTTCCCGCGTGCTGGAGAAGTCGGCTTTCTTTGTTGGCGTGCCAATCAAACAAGTTGAAGTTAGTCATGACGTCGATGCAGTCGACGTTCACCATGTCATCAGACGGCTGCCAAGAGTTTTGTTCTTACCCTAAATCTTTTGTCTACATACGCTGTGTCAACTTTGTTTTTTGATCCCTGCTTTGGTCCAGTCCCTAACCCTCGTTGTTCTTCATCGACGTGAACATAATGAGTTCGAGATCAGCTATTCCAAAGAATTGCCGCTTTTTTTTTCAGCTGTTCCAGAACCTGCTGCGTTGGCGTTCGTAAGGGCTTCTCTCTCGTATCTTTTTCAGACCTTTTTTTTCCACATAAGTCTGTCGATGAAAATATTAATTAACGTAGGTATATCGAGTGAGGTGATGCAATGGTAAACCTTCGGCCTCGCATTCGGGAGGACCTGGGTTCAAATCCTGGCCCGGTCATCCAGATTTCGGTTTCCCATGTTTTCCCGAAATCACTCCATGTGAAAGCTGGGATGTTTCCTTGCCACAGGCCATGGCTGATTCCTTCCCTGTTCGCGCTCTTCTGAGCAATTGCTCCGTCTCTAATGACCTCGCTGTCGACGAGACGTTAAGCCCAACCCACCAGCATATGCAATCTGTAAAAACAGCAAACACGAAAGAAGATTATGAAATTCTTCAAATAAACCTTGGTACAGTCACGTGACATGGGACACGAAAAAAAAAGTCACNACGAAAGAAGATTATGAAATTCTTCAAATAAACCTTGGTACAGTCACGTGACATGGGACACGAAAAAAAAAGTCACTGAAGGTAAGAATGGAATATGCGTAAGCGGAGAGGGAGGGAAAGAAAAAAAGGTTGGCATGCTTGACGATATAAAAACGGGAATAGTTGCATTCATGTGAAGGAAGATGTACAGGATAGAGAAATAATGGAGAACTTCCGCTTGGAAAGTAGTTTTATTTCAAAAGAAGACCTTACTCCACGAACCGCACCAATAACATGTTGGCGGAACACACACTGCGTGTCGAAATGTTGCCTATACTGGCGTCGCCTCGGCCACCTGTCAGCAANTTAACATGTTGGCGGAACACACACTGCGTGTCGAAATGTTGCCTATACTGGCGTCGCCTCGGCCACCTGTCAGCAAACCCGAGATAAAATCGCAGGCATGTAGTATTTCGTAATACGGTTTTAATTAAAGGCTTGTGTGATCGTTCTCCCGTATTCGAGGCACGTTTTAACATAAGTAATTAATTTAATGTCTCGACAGTTACGTATATTTGAATAACTATTTTTTTTATTATTACGTCCTCTTGCCACTNAGTAATTAATTTAATGTCTCGACAGTTACGTATATTTGAATAACTATTTTTTTTATTATTACGTCCTCTTGCCACTGCATACGCCACTCTTGTATGCGTGTGTTTTAACAGACAAAGTGGGTCCTTGCTTCCAATAAAATTGGTGGCGAAAGAGGGTAAATAGTTCTATGTCTTAATGCCGCATTGCAAGGGTTTATGTTTTAATTCTTGGCCGTCAATTTATTTAATTTAGTTAGTTTTTTTCACGCTAGGATAACTATCAACATATTAGCGACGTACTTACGTTTCTTGACAATTGCACAGTTGGACTTGATTGAAACATGAATAAAGTGAGCGGGCCCATGGTACTATTGATTTTACATATGATGTAAGCATAGCCGCGGAGTATTTTGAGGGTGGTAAGGGGGGAGGGGTGATCACCCCATCACTTTTCATCCAGCAGGGGCGTCGATCCCCTGGGTTGATAAACAGTGGTTGGTAACTACTTCAGTTTGCAACTGAACAATAGAAACTGCGTTCCAGCCGAGCGGTTGCCCAACCTTACCTTGCAAGCTGCTTAAGCAGCTCGGGGACGGGCTGTGCAGACCAGCCACAGTCTGAGTCTAGCCCTTGTTGGGGCCCAGTAATTTGACTTTCTGAGTGTTGATTTACGGTGGTTGAAAGCACGAAATCATGGACTAGTAAGCGGTCTCTTGTGAGTAAGTCGTTCGACACCTAAGGAAGAAAGCGCCCGGGAGTAAACTCTGTAAGCTGCCACTTAGGAGCAATCCTAGGGAGTCAGCCGGGTTATGTATGTGGCCACGTAGTGAGCACCTGCATGTAGCTCCAAGGCTCTGTTCGGTGAATCACGTGAGACTGACGGGACATGGTAACAAATGAGACTGATATCACTGTAAGGTCAACCGTCTTCCATGTTAGAGTGGAAGTCGTTCAGACCTATGAAGCTTGACTGTAGTGACAATCAAGTGGAGGGGCATGTTTTCCTAGAGGCTCAAGGTAGTAATACAGGACTGTCCATAAGAAATTAGGCTCTGAAAGTTGTCTCCTGTGATACCTTGACGGATCAGGTACAGGAGGGGAGGAGGTGCGGAGAGCCGGACATGTTCCGGAAAACATGTAACAATAAGTATTTATAACTTATTGTAGACAGCTCGCCTGATTAATTTGAAAGTATATCTTGATTTATAGGTATTTACATAATAAAAAACCTGTTTTTCCAGTAGAAATTATTTTACATACATATTTATAACCTTAGCCCATATGAAATAATTGTTGCATACGTGCATAACCACACACACAAATATAATATTAAGAGAACCTTTTGGGGGGGGGAGGAGGAGGAGAGAGGCGAAAGAGAGATATAACATTAAAATGAACATGAGTGTGTCGCAGGAAGTTTGAAACTTGCCCTCCTTCTGGAAGTGTGTGCATACAAAAGGGACAGAAATAAGCGCCCGTGGACATTTGAGGCCGTCCCTACCGCGTGTGAGCGTTTGAACGAGCTCCTCATTCATAGCATGTCCTAGGTTAGTTTAAACTACAAAAACACTCATTCAGCTAGGATCAGAAGGTTAGTTTAGAGTAGTTGAAACTGGTAAAACACGTGTTCGTCCACTTTGCTAGGGAAGCTTTGGGGTTTTGCTAGGTTGTGGTACTACGTGAAAAAATGGTGGATGCAAACGCACATGCGCAGTGATCACGGCCTCGTGGTTCACAGAATATCTTGGCCAGAAAAGTATAGCCTTTGTTTGTTTTATTGCATCCAGGTTATCAATTTTTATACGTCATAGTACATATATCTTGGACAAGTCATAGAAGTTACATAACATAAGGTTATTTACATTATTAACATATCTGGTTATATATATATATACAATTCAGGTTATACATAATGCAGTCAACGTTTTTTTTTTCTCTTCCTCTTCTTGCACCTGGTAGGGTTACCAGTAGCCAGGAAGACGTATTCATTACACTGAAACAATAAAAAGAGAAGGAAAATATTACGAGAGATGTGGTAATGTAATAATATATAATTGTAAATTTTTTATCGTTTTAAGTATTCTTCCTCTCAATAAAAAGCAAGTTATGCGATAAAAAAATTCTTTAGCTGCTCTTTAACGAGTTTGGGTTCGAGAAATTAATTTTTTGTATATGTTGAGGAAGTTTGTTGAGAAACTGACTGCCAGAATAGGAAGGCAGTTCTCAGTTATAACGAAGAGAGTATGTACTTTCAGAGCTCACACATACAAGGTTCGAAGTGAATAGTCTGTGGAAGAGGGCGAGAGCTGGTTGCTCCTTTCAGTGACGTCACCACGTGCTGGTAGTTATGGTAGCTGGCAGGCAGTGTGGGTGCACGTGCACTCGGCCGACCTACAGCTTTCAATGGCTGCTGGACACAACTAATTTTGCTGTTTTGATAATATCACAAACACGTGCGTGGGATGACGAAACAGTTTTACTCTATTTGTGCTCTGTTAGTTTATTCCATTGATAACACCAACATTAACCGCACAAGCTCAACGCCTTCAAACATGCTGACAAGACGTTTCACATGACCCAGTATATTGATAAATATTAACATCTGGAATACGGACACGTACAATTCACGAGCCATTATGACAGGCTCGCGTTTTCGGTAACCGCCACCTGTTCTTCTTCATTAGCAAACTTACCGCCAACGAAAATACACCAGCCACCAGCACTTCCGATAGCATTATCACTCCTGCCACAGCCACACACGCGGCATTATCACTCAGGCCACAGCCACACACGCAGCAGAATGTGTTCACTTGCCAGAAAGATGCCGGAACGCCGTTGGCCAGCCAGCTACTGGTAACCTACTCGCAGCCGGAAGCCCAGCCAATAGGCAACCAGTTAGACACGACGGCGGTTCCAGAGCGTGACACAGCCAATCAGGGGATGTGTGAGCCCACATGCAAGGAACCGCCGCGGCGTTTCTTCTCTGTATGCTTCACGTACTCTGTGCCTGGGCGCCGGCCCTGGGNGGCCCGGGATGACGCTAGGGACTGGACCCCGCCCCACGTGGGCGACACGTGGGCCGGCGCATCTCGCCCCGGCCGACAACACTCAGCCCGCTACTATACCACCGCCTGGCCTCAACACCGTCTGCCAGGTCGGACACTCTCTATACAGTATGTAGTCCATTCTCACTATCTTCACACTTTTCGAATCATACCTTTGGAAAATTACCACATGTTTTACGTGTATGCTTGTTTCCTAAATATGTCAGATATCACAAGCTTTTTATACTTCTGTGCAACATAAAAGTATCTTACTTACGGTTAAAAAGAATTTTAAGTTATACTTTAAATATAAACTATACTTCATTTTTTAGTAATGTGTATAAAAACTGCGAGAAAATAGGTGTTCTATTAATGCCCATTAGGGAATAGTTCTAAGTGAAAATATCATTAAACTGAGTGCGCACCAGTGTAGTGCGTCGAACGAAAGTAGAACATTAGTAGGCTTCAGGAAAGTTGGAAGTAACCATGGCCTACATGGAGCAGCGCTGGAATGCAAAAGCGGGAAACCCGCCGACCAGCGACATCGAACAGCACGATTCCCACTCGCGAAAATCCGGGAGCGATCCCGTCGGGAATCGAACCATGTTTGCCTTGGTGGGAGGCGAGCGCTGCAGCCGCTGTGCCACCGCGGCCCCTACAAAAGTGAAACTGGCGCGGCGGTTCCTCTGGGGTGGGGGTATCCATTCTGTGATAGGCTGCGGGAGGCTCTGGAAACGGGCATCGTGTGCTGCGAGTAAGTAACCAGGCGCCGACTGTCGAACGGCGTTCCGACGTGTTGCTGGCCAGTGAAGCCATT